>JAXRKP010000820.1:192500-211067 GCA_037039925.1 Doris montereyensis | reverse complement strand
ATTAACATAACTAGGCAGAAGGAGTGAGACCAAAAAGTTATTATCAAGCTTCATCAAATGATCTCAATAATGGCAGAAAAACAAAATGTAAAAGTAAGAAATAGGAAAGAAGAGAGCGTGTTAAGCCGCCTACATAAACATTGGCCATCTGCGGCTCACGCGGCGTTTCCTGTTGACCTATGATGACCAAACTTTCTGTCATTCTTGTGATTGCTTTTTTATCATTAACCATGTTTTAATAGAGTGCTTTGATCTGGTCGATATACGAATGAAATATTATTCCAAACGAAACATTTACAAACTATTTCTACAACATTTTCGCGTTTTTTAAATAAATCAGAATGTATCGACAAATCTGGTGTACAAAATATTTATATATTTTTAACGTATTAATTATTTTTTATATTTACAAATATTTACGAAAGTGTTTTTAACTTTTTATTTGATTTTTACGTTCTACCATAACAGTCGTGATAAATTTTTAATCATTTACGATCCCTGAGATCACCGCCATGATGGTGGACAGAGTCACTTCAAAGAAATAAACAAATTCTTTGTCTTTGTCGCTTTTTCTCTTTATCAATCTGTCTATGTCTCTGCCTGTCTCTCTGTCTATGTCTGTCTGTCTGTCTGTCGGTCTCTCGGTCTGTCTATCTGTCGGTCTGTCTGCCTGTCGGTCAATCTTCCTCTCTCTCTCTCTCTCTCTCTCTCTCTCTCTCTCTCTCTCTCTCTCTCTCTCTCTCTCTCTCTCTCTCTCTCTCTCTCTCTCTCTCTCTCTCTCACTCTCTCACTCTCTCTCTCTCTCTCACTCTCTCTCTCTCTCTCTCTTTCTCTCTTTCCCTCTCCCCCTCTCTCTCTCTCTCTCTCTCACTCAGTCTTTCTCTCTCTCTCTCTCTCTCTCTCTCTCTCTCTCTCTCTCTCTCTCTCTCTCTCTCTCTCTCTCTCTCTGTCTCTGTCTCTCTCTCTCTCTCTCTCTCTCTCTCTCTCTCTCTCTCTCTCTCTCTCTCTCTCTCTCTCTCTCTCTCTCTCTCTCTCTCTCTCTCTCTCTCTCTCTCTCTCACCTCTCTTTCTCTCTCTCCTCTCCCTCTCCCTCTCTCTCTCTCTCTCTCTCTCTCTCTCTCTCTCTCTCTCTCTCTCTCTCTCTCTCTCTCTCTCTCTCTCTCTCTCTCTCTCTCTCTCTCTCTCTCTCTCTCTCTCTCTCTCTCTCTCTCTCTCATATGGACTCAGACTCACACACATACACATGCACACACGCACGCACGCGCGATCACTCTCACACACATTCATTCTTTCGTTCTCTACCCCAATCCCAGCCTTTGTCCTCTAAGGTAGTGGAAATGATGGTCGTTTAGGAGAGTGACAATCGGATTAAATGGACTCTTTAGAATGAATGAATGGCAATGGGCGATCAGATAATATTTTACACTGCGCTCTAATGGCCAGCTACAAATCTCACAGGGACGTAAGAGGAAGCCCATTTAGGGGCAGAAATTATGTTGGAATGAGCAATAAAATGTGCTGTAAGACTTCCATGAAACAAATCTCGTTAATCAAAACAAAACAAAAACTCAACGAAAACAAGCTAAAAAAAAAAATATCAGAAAACAAAAACCTTCTTCCAAAAAAAGAAAAAAAAGAGAGAAAACCAAAACCAAAACAGGCAACAACAAACAAAAAACAACCTTAAAAAAACAACCTTAAAAAAAAACAACCTTAAAGAAAAACAAAATAAAACGGACCTTTCCCTGCGGAAATTTGCTAAATTGAAACCTTACAAAATGCCAAAGAAGAAGGAACAAATTTACCTAGGAAACTTGCAAAATTTGAAATATCGTCACAAAATTTTTCCAATATATGTCGCTGGTATCCGGGAATAGAGGCGTTTTTTAAGATACGTTTTTATGTCATTTTTACACAGAATAAATGACTTGATGAGGCGCATATTGTGTTAAAATCTTAGAGTTATATTTAAAAAACTAAAGGAGTTATTAATGAAAATAAAGCAGGCGTATCTCTAATGTGTGTGAAAATAACAGGGAACACAGGTGCATTGCCAATACAGGGAACACAGGTACATTGCCAATACAGGGAACACAGGTACATTGCTAATACAGGGAACACAGGTACATTGCCAATACAGGGAACACAGGTACATTGCCAATACAGGAAATACAGGTGCATTGCCAATACAGTGTACACAGGTGCATTGCCAATACAGTTCCTTGACTTGTAATAAAGTTAGAGAAGGAAAAAAAGACAAAAAGAGAAAAGAAAAAAACGATTTTTTTCTTCTTCAAAGGGTCATCATAGTCAAAAATATTGATGTAATGCAAAAACATTCATGCAGGTAAGTTTTCTTCATTTATTTGAATTGATTTACCCACATCCACAACTAAAGTGATCTCGGGGTTTTCGGTAGGATTTCAAATATTGCCCGGACTGCCCTGTAAACAGCCAAGGAGATCATAACACTCTGTGCACGTTAAAACAGCCAAGGGATCTTTAACGTGCACAGAGTGTTATGATCTCCTTTTTTTTTGTCCATCTCCGATGGGACTAGGTGTTGATCCAATTACCTGGACTAAGGTGGGGGGGGGGGTTGCTAAAAAAACCATCGAAACTCTTTTTTAACCGATGGTGGGGCTTCTTCCCACTACCTTTAGATTGAGATCGCGACACCTTGCCTCTGAACTACCAAGTCCCTCTTTCTTCATTGAGGCCTCTTCTCTCCCCCCCCCGCCAGAAAAGATAAGATTGTAAAATGGAGAATTATTTTCTTTTTGCATCAACTGAGTTCCAACGTGCGTAAAAATGTATTTCCTAGTTTAGCACATCTTGCTAGGTCTGGACCAGGTGAGTGTTTTGAGCTGACACTGTCAGATCGCCCGGAATAACCCCCAAAATCTTTCTAATCCTTTCATCAACACAGTCTTTGTATCTCTTGAGTTCTGTTCCTGGAACATCTTTCAACTTTCTAGCTGGTCTACCATCTCCCCCATCCCCTCCTTCTCTCCCTTCTTCTGTAGGTGGAGTTTGTTCAATACCGTTACGGCCCATGGAGCCGGTGCTTATCTCTGTACCATTTTTGCACCTGAGTTGAGTGGGGGGGGGATGCTAGTCTCTGTACCCATTTGCACCTGAGTTGAGTGAGGGGGAAATGCTAGTCTCTGTACCCATTTGCACCTGAGTTGAGTGGGGAAATGCTAGTCTCTGTACCCATTTGCACCTGAGTTGAGTGGGGGAAATGCTAGTCTCTGTACCCATTTGCATCTGAGTTGAGTGGGGAAATGCTAGTCTCTGTACCCATTTCAACCTGAGTTGAGTCGGGAAATGCTAGTCTCTGTACCCATTTCAACTTGAGTTGAGTGAGGGGGATGCTAGTCTCTGTACTCATTTACACCTGAGTTGAGTCGGGAAATGCTAGTCTCTGTACCCATTTGCACCTGAGTTGAGTGAGGGGGAAATGCTAGTCTCTGTACTCATTTACACCTGAATTGAGTGGGGGAAATGCTAGTCTCTGTACCCATTTGCACCTGAGTTAAGTGAGGGGGGATGCTAGTCTCTGTACCCATTTACACCTGAATTGAGTGAGGGTGGGGGATGCTAGTCTCTGTACCCATTTGCACCTGAGTTGAGTGGGGGAAATGCTAGTCTCTGTACCCATTTACACCTGAGTTGAGTGGGGGAAATGCTAGTCTCTGTACCCATTTACACCTGAGTTGAGTGGGGAAAATGCTAGTCTCTGTACCCATTTGCACCTGAATTGAGTGGGGGAAATGCTAGTCTCTGTACCCATTTACACCTGAATTGAGTGGGGGAAATGCTAGTCTCTGTACCCATTTGCACCTGAATTGAGTGGGGAAATGCTAGTCTCTGTACCCATTTACACCTGAGTTGAATGGGGAAATGCTAGTCTCTGTACCCATTTACACCTGAGTTGAATGGGGGAAATGCTAGTCTCTGTACCCATTTGCACCTGAATTGAGTGGAAATGCTAGTCTCTGTACCCATTTACACCTGAGTTGAGTGGGGGAAATGCTAGTCTCTGTACCCATTTACACCTGAGTTGAGTGGGGGAAATGCTAGTCTCTGTACCCATTTGCACCTGAATTGAGTGGGGGAAATGCTAGTCTCTGTACCCATTTACACCTGAGTTGAGTGGGGAAAATGCTAGTCTCTGTACCCATTTACACCTGAGTTGAATGGGGAAATGCCAGTTTAGTGTCTTTCCCAAGGAACACAACGTTGGATCTAGCTTGGCTAGGATTCGAACTTGGGACCTCATGATCCCCAGTCCTTCAGCCTAACCGCTCTCTCACCGACGCCACTCTTCCATCTGTGCATTATTTAAATTGATTGTCGATCAAAGTGACATTCGAAACGAGCGATAAAGCTAGAGCTATAATTATTATCATGTATGTTTTCAGTGCTTAGACTACCAATGTAAGCTTACTATCTTTGTTTGCCACCACAGTGAGTGCGGCTGATTAGAACTAGGCCTAGAATTCTTCTTCGTTCAGTAGGCTACCAAAAAGTATATTCGGAGAAACGAAAAATGGCCTAAATCGCCAGGTTACCTTGTTTCATCTAGAGAAAAAAAACACGCAAAGCAAAACAACAACTTATATCAAAATTTACACACAAAAAAAGAAAAAGAAAAAACTACCGACAGTTTGTGAAAACTTGAGAGAGAAAAATAAAGATTTATTGCGGAAGTCATAATATTACGGTAGCGAATTCCATTAAAATTTGCGGTAGCGATTTTCCACGGGGACAGCCAGAAGAAAAACAAAATCTTTAGATCTATAAATACACCTCATTAGGTCGAAACAAAACAACTAAAAGGGATATGAAAAAGGAGCGTTACTAGAGACAGAAAGCTGTATGTAGATAGACAATGTTTTTGAGTTATAACCAGCAATAGAGATAAAATGATACATGTATCTACAATAATTAAAATACGTTTTTTATGCGCTCTAATACAGTACAATGCCATTATTCTAAATTTATGTTTTTATGAGGTGATGTTTTATCACCGGCTTGTATTGTCATATCGTGATTTTAACATTATGTTCATTATAACATGGCGCACTTCTACATCAGGCAGGAAAGTTTAGATCTGCATGCTATACGATATAATATTCAGTTCCTTAATTACGTATCGTTTCAATGAAAAAATCTTGTGACTCGTAGTGTTGAAACGCATTTATATCCAAAAGGGATGGAGCTTGTTGTCACGGGGAACAAAATAATACTAAGATATCCGTCTGTTTTCAGCTATAAATGCCCGTGGGAAATTCTTCATGTTCTATTTTTGGATTTTACGTCACGTCATGTGCACTCGTAACCAAAAATATCAAATTGATCATTGGCTGACCTCAGTAGGCTGACCTGAGTTGGCTGACCTCAGTGGGCTGACCTCAGTTCGCTGACCTCAGTTTTAAATAGAATCAAATGATAATGATTCAATGTAAGTTTTCTAGTTTTGTTCTTCTTATTTAAAACAAACAAACCCGAAAGTCACGATTGACGTCATGTGTTTACATGCCATGCTATGTATTTGGTTTTACTTTCAGCAAGCGGTGGGTTTTATATTATGGGCTATATCAATTCACATGAATGTATAGTTTAGTTTGCTATATTATAGGCTATATCAATTCACATGAATGTATAGTTAAGTTTGCTATATTATAGGCTATATCAATTCACATGAATGTATAGTATAGCTTGCTATATTATAGGCTATATCAATTCACATGAATGTATAGTTTAGCGTGCTATATTATAGGCTATATCAATTCATATGAATGTATAGGTTAGCTTGCTATATTATAGGCTACATCAATTCATATGAATGTATAGGTTAGCTTACTATATTATAGGCTATATCAATTCACATGAATGTATAGGTTAGCTTGCTATATTATAGGGTATATCAATACATATGAATGTATAGGTTAGCTTGCTATATTATAGGCTATATCAATTCATAAGAATGTATAGGTTAGCTTGCTATATTATAGGCTATATCAATTCACATGAATGTATAGTTTAGCTAGCTATATTATAGGCTATATCAATTCACATGAATGCATAGTTTAGCTTGCTATATTATAGGCTATATCAATTCACATGAATGTATAGTTTAGTTTGCTATATTATAGGCTATATCAATTCACATGAATGTATAGTTTAGCTTGCTATATTATAGGCTATATCAATTCACATGAATGTATAGTTTAGTTTACTATATTTTAGGCTATATCAATTCACATGAATGTATAGTTTAGTTTGCTATATTATAGGCTATATCAATTCACATGAATGTATAGTTTAGTTTGCTATATTATAGGCTATATCAAGTCACATGAATGTATAGTTTAGCTTGCTATATTATAGGCTATATCAATTCACATGAATGTATAGTTTAGTTTGCTATATTATAGGTTATATCAATTCACATGAATGTATAGTTTAGCTTGCTATATTATAGGCTATATCAATTCACATGAATGTATAGTTTAGTTTGATATATTATAGGCTATATCAATTCACGTGAATGTATAGTTTAGCTTTCTATATTATAGGCTATATAGAATTCATATGAATGTATAGTTTAGTTTGATATATTATAGGCTATATCAATTCACATAAATGCATAGTTTAGCTATATTATAGGCTATATCAATTCACATAAATGTATAGTTTAGCTTGCTATATTATAGGCTATATCAAGTCACATGAATGTATAATTTAGTTTGCTATATTATAGGCTATATCAATTCACATAAATGCATAGTTTAGTTTGCGATATTATAGGCTATATCAATTCACATGAATGTATAGTTTAGTTTGCTATATTATAGGCTATATCAATTCACATGAATGTATAGTTAAGTTTGCTATATTATAGGCTATATCAATTCACATGAATGTATAGTATAGCTTGCTATATTATAGGCTATATCAATTCACATGAATGTATAGTTTAGCGTGCTATATTATAGGCTATATCAATTCATATGAATGTATAGTTTAGCTTGCTATATTATAGGCTATATCAATTCATATGAATGTATAGTTTAGCTTGCTATATTATAGGCTATATCAATTCACATGAATGCATAGTTTAGCTTGCTATATTATAGGCTATATCAATTCACATGAATGTATAGTTTAGTTTACTATATTTTAAGCTATATCAATTCACATGAATGTATAGTTTAGTTTGCTATATTATAGGCTATATCAATTCACATGAATGTATAGTTTAGTTTGCTATATTATAGGCTATATCAATTCACATGAATGTATAGTTTAGTTTGCTATATTATAGGCTATATCAATTCACATGAATATATAGTTTAGTTTGCTATATTATAGGTTATATCAATTCACATGAATGTATAGTTTAGCTTGCTACATTATAGGCTATATCAATTGACATGAATGTATAGTTTAGTTTGATATATTATAGGCTATATCAATTCACGTGAATGTATAGTTTAGTTTGCTATATTATATGCTATATAGAATTCATATGAATGTGTAGTTTAGTTTGATATATTATAGGCTATATCAATTCACATAAATGCATAGTTCAACTTGCTATATTATAGGCTATATCAATTCACATGAATGTATAGTTTAGCTTGCTATATTATAGGCTATATCAATTCACATGAATGTATAGTTTAGTTTGCTATATTATAGGCTATATCAATTCACATAAATGCATAGTTTAGTTTGGCTATATTATAGGCTATATCAATTCACATGAATGTATAGTTTAGCTTGCTATATTATAGGCTATATCAATTCACATGAATGTATAGTTTAGCTTACTATATTATAGGCTATATCAAGTCACATTAATGTATAGTTTAGCTTGCTATATTATAAGCTATATCAATTCCCATGAATGCATATTTTAGTTTGCTATATTATAGGCTATATCAATTCACATGAATGTATATAGCTTGCTATATTATAGGCTATATCAATTCATATGAATGTATAGTTTAGCTTGCTATATTATAGGCTATATCAATTCATATGAATGTATAGGTTAGCTTGCTATATTATAGGCTATATCAATTCACATGAATATAGTTTAGCTTGCTATATTATAGGCTATATCAATTCACATGAATGTATAGTTTAACTTGCTATATTATAGACTATATCAAGTCACATTAATGTATAGTTTAGCTTGCTATATTATAGGCTATATCAAGTCACATGAATGCATATTTTAGTTTGCTATATTATAGGCTATAGAATTCATATGAATGCATAGTTTAGTTTACTATATTATAGGCTATATCAATTCACATGAATGCATAGTTTAGCTTGCAATATTACAGGCTATATAAAATTCATATAAATGCATAGTTTAGCTTGCTATATTATAGCCTATATAGAATTCATATGCATGCATAGTTTAGCTTGCTATATTATAGGCTATATCAATTCACATGAATGTATAATTTAGCTTGCTATATTATAGGCTATATCAATTCACATGAATGCATATTTTAGTTTGCTATATTATAGGCTATATAAAATTCATATGAATGCATAGTTTAGCTTGCTATATTATAGGCTATATCAATTCACATGAATGCATAGTTTAGCTTGCTATATTATAGGCTATAGCAATTCACATGAATGCATAGTTTAGCTTGCTATATTATAGGCTATATCAATTCACATGAATGTATAGTTTAGCTTGCTATATTATAAGCTATATCAATTCACACGAATGCGTATTTCAGCTTCCCACAGCGGGATTGGCACCACGTTATTAACTACCGTTGTTGTACCTTTTAGTTGAGGCTGGCTAAAGAGACAATTACGAGAACAATGATGAATGTGATACCTAGTCAGTGCGGCTCTGACGCTTGGGCCGTAAACAGCTAGCTCTTATTGACGTCATCACATTATGCGTATTTCTGTTTGGTACCACTCGCCATATTTTGTATACAACTTTGAGGGAAGAAGAACAAGATATAACCATAGGCAAAAAGCATGAAAAAAGCGTTTGAAGATCAGAGTTTCTAGAAACCAACTGCATGTGTAAAGGTATGGTACGAAGGTCATTTATTTTTGAATTAAAAAACCCAACAGGGCGATGTTATCAAAGGCAGAAGTTTTTTGTTTTTAAAATATAAATTGCTGACAATGAAAGACTATCATAAGCCATAGAATATCAACAATTCTGTCGCTCATTGTGTTGAAGCGCATTTATATCCAAAAGTGGTGGAGTTTGTTGTCACGGAGAACAAAAATAATATTAGATACCTGTCTGCTTTAAGCTATAAATGCCCGTGAGAAATTCTTCGTTCTATTTATATATATATGATGTGTCCTTAGTTATATTTTTCTTATTATTGTTCTCTAGTTTTTTTCTTATGGATCTTTGGGAATAAACGTGTTTGATGTCTTTGTGTTACTGACACTGAGAGTCGCTTTGTCAGCCAATTGCTTCTCGGTAAATTTATCTAACTCACTGCCATCACCGAAAGGTATCAGATCTCGTTGATAGTACGATGATAGACTATTGCCTGCCAAATCCGACACCGGTCGGTATCCACTTTCCTTTCTTTTTGGTACTGTTTCCTGATATCGTTGAGTATCGTCAGCATTTCTCACACGTGTAGTCGAATCCTTTATAGGGAGACACGACATGATAGGATTGGTATCGCGTAGTACACTACTTTGTCGAAAATCGAAAGTAGACGAACACGGTTCCGGTAGTCAATAATTTTGCCATCAGAAACGAAACATTCCTTTCGACCCAAGAATTAGCTATAAATCTAAAAATGAATCTAGTTGTGAATCATCAGATGCTCATCTTTATGAATCTAGTTGTGAGTCATCAGATACTCATCTTTATGATGCTGCATCGTCTAGGAAGAAGTCAGAGACGAGATGGTGGTGGATAGGGTGAAATGGATGGGGGATCTTTTTGTTTTGTATTCTTTGTTTTCAATGTGTTCGAGCGGGATTTTGAGAGATGAACGTCAAATGCCTTGAATAATAGTGTTAATTTATTCATTGCTCTTCTTTCTCTGAAAGCCAAGGAGAGAACTCCAAAGAGACATGAAAGACGCTGGGAAGTATTGCGGAAAGTTGGATATTGGAGAGCTGCTGTCTGTCTGTGGCCTGGTATGTCTCGCGTGTGGCAAACGATGATGACGCTGTTTATTAGTCACCTCGAAATAAGCTCAAGTTAATAGCGTACATGCCACTGTAATCTCGAACTAAGCTTAACTAGACAGCGTACGTGCCAGTGCCTGAATTCAAACAGCGAAAACCTTTGGTCACGATGGGCATTGTACTCCAGGTCATCTGCTTCTATCATTTCATATAATATGTCTATAAGGTCAAGTGGAAGGTCATTCAATGACTTAAATACAAAAAAAGCACAAAACCCTGAAAAAATCAAAAAGCTTTAAAAAAGACAACCGACAAAAGTAAAAAACAAAAAAAAAATAAAAAATAAAAACAAAAAACAAAAAACAAAAACAAAAACAAAACAAAACAAACCAATATAATTAGATGTACTATCACTAAAGGTAAACATCGTATATGAATGTAGGCTTTTAAACAGTTACTAATCGAGCTAAAACCTACACTATAATGGAAGTCTCCTCTCATAGAAGAGGTCAGAGGAATGTTAGACATGATATGGAAGTCTCCTCTCATAGAAGAGGTCAGAGGAATGTTAGACATGATATGGAAGTCTTCTCTCATAGAAGAGGTCAGAGGAATGTTATACATGATATGGAAGTCTTCTCTCATAGAAGAGGTCAGAGGAATGTTAGATATGATATGGAAGTCTTCTCTCATAGAAGAGGTCAGAGGAATGGTATACATGATATGGAAGTCTTCTCTCATAGAAGAGGTCAGAGGAATGTTAGATATGATATGGAAGTCTTCTCTCATAGAAGAGGTCAGAGGAATGTTAGACATGATATGGAAGTCTTCTCTCATAGAAGAGGTCAGAGGAATGTTAGACATGATATGGAAGTCTTCTCTCATAGAAGAGGTCAGAGGAATGTTATACATGATATGGAAGTCTTCTCTCATAGAAGAGGTCAGAGGAATGTTAGACATGATATGGAAGTCTTCTCTCATAGAAGAGGTCAGAGGAATGTTAGACATGATATGGAAGTCTTCTCTCATAGAAGAGGTCAGAGGAATGTTATACATGATATGGAAGTTCTTACGACGTCATGCCATGCACGTTGCAAGCGCCTACATCTCAATCTTTGACATTCTAATGTCTAAACCTAGTGAGTTCATTTGATTTGATTTGATTTGATTTGAATAACCCACATCCACAACTGAGGTGATCTCCGGGGTTTTTTGGGTTGGATATTTGTTGTTGTTGCCAGGACTGGTCTATAAACAGCCAAGGGATCTTTAACGTACACAAAGTGTCGTGATCTGCACACGGACATTCTCTTTATCGCCCGTCTCCGATGGGACTAGCTATCGATCCACCTACCTAGACAAAGGAGGGGGGGGGAAGTAGATTCTGCTAAAAACAATCGAGAAATTTTGTTCTATCGTTGGTGGGGCTCGAACCCACTACCTGTTTGGTTGAGATACCGACACCTGGCCCCCGACTACCGAGAGTGTCACACGATGCCTTGGCGCTGCTTACTGTTGCCTGCATTTGGTTGAAGAACCACGTCCAGCGTTTTGGAGGGGGGGGAGCATCCAAAATATTACAACAAGAATGTGATTCAAGGCTTATTGTGTTATTGTCAGTGAAACTACAATATCATTGTTCAATATGGCGTCAGTGAAACTACTATATTATCATTGTTCAATATGGCGTCAGTGAAACTACTATATTATCATTGTTCAATATGGCGTCAGTGAAACTATTATATTATCATTGTTCAATATGGCGTCAGTGAAACTACTATATTATTGTTCAATATGGCGTCAGTGAAACTACTATATTATCATTGCTCAATATGGCGTCAGTGAAACTACTATATCATTGTTCAATATGGCGTCAGTGAAACTACTATATTATCATTGCTCAATATGGCGTCAGTGAAACTACTATATTATCATTGTTCAATATGGCGTCATTGAAACTGCTATATCATTGTTCAATATGGCCACTTCGTTGAACGTTACTGAAAATGATCTGTTTTGAAATGCCTGACACGAAACAGCCAATACTCAAGATACAAACTCTCCAGATCAAATGGCAGTGTGAGTCAACTCGGAGGTAGATCTAGCTGAAATGAAACCCCAGTCTTGTCCTCTTTTAGCGGTGTCAAGCGCTACATTGATTTACTAGAAACAAATTACGTTTTTCCCCCTCAGTAATTGGAAACAAACAGAGCAACACACCAATTGACCCCTTGCTTAACAAACGCCAATGTGAAACATCTGTTTGCAGTTACAAAACCTTTGCTTAGTAAACCCTCCTGCTCTCTTAATTACTGGATTTGATAGCAATCGATCTATTTATGCGCATATTTCGTGATGACGAAATCTAGCAACAATGCTGATGGCTGCCATTTACATTTCACAATTTTGTGGATACTGTTAATTAGAGTGAAGTCATCGTACGCTTAATGGATTGTTAAGTCTGCTCTACTGGTGTTCGTTCTGTTTGTCTTGTTCAAACAATATGTCGCTGTCGTAATCGATGACACCAAAAATACTAATGGGATCATGTCTGTCTGCTTTTTTGATTGACTTGTAATCATCAGGCAAGAGTATCCACTGAGCGCTTAACTTGTGACGTTGTGGGGTTGGGATTGTGTTTGTCTGGTTGTTCGTTTGTTTGTTGAGGTCTTGCTTTTATTTGTTTCTTTTGGAGAGTGATTGTTGTGTCTGTTGAGGTCTTGCTTTTTTGGTTTCTTTTGAAGATAGATTGTTATGTGTTAGTGTGTTTGGGGAGCAAAGTATGTATGTATGTATGTTTGTATGTATGTATGTTTTTGTATGTATGTATGTATGTATGTATGTATGTATGTATGTATGTATGTATGTATGTATGTATATATTATGTATATATGTATGTATGTATGTATATGTATGTATGTGTGTTGGTATGTATGTATGTATGTATATATGTATGTGTGTTGTGTGTTGGTATGTATGTATGTATGTATGTGTGTTGGTATGTATGTATGTATGTATGTGTGTTGGTATGTATGTATGTATGTATGTATGTGTGTTGGTATGTATGTATTATGTATGTGTGTTGGTATGTATGTATGTATGTATGTATGTGTGTTGGTATGTATGTATGTATGTATGTGTGTTGGTATGTATGTATGTATGTATGTGTGTTGGTATGTATGTATGTATGTATATGTATGTATGTGTGTTGGTATGTATGTATGTATGTATGTATGTATGTATGTGTGTTGGTATGTATGTATGTATGTATATGTATGTATGTGTGTTGGTATGTATGTATGTGTGTATGTATGTATGTGTGTTGGTATGTATGTATGTATGTATGTATGTATATGTATGTATGTGTGTTGGTATGTATGTATGTATGTGTGTTGGTATGTATGTATGTATGTATGTATGTATGTGTGTGTGTTGGTATGTATGTATGTATGTATGTGTGTTGGTATGTATGTATGTATGTATGTATGTATGTATGTATGTATGTGTGTTGGTATGTATGTGTGTGTGTGTGTGTATGTATGTATGTATGTATGTATGTATGTATGTATGTATGTATCAGGGGAGTGCTCTCCGTTTGTTTTTAAAGCGTCAGTTACATGGCATATTGCCTTGACCTCTGTTGGAATTAGACTGTGGTCAAAGCTTTTTGTTTGTCAACACTGAAATGGGAATGACTTATGTGAAAACGGAGGATCACAACAGACAGTAAAGCCAGGCAAGAATAACTGGAACGGGGGAAAAAGAAAAAAAGTCAATGGGAGCAAAGATGGTGGTAGGGGAGCTGGTAGTTGAGAGGCAAGGTGTCGTCCTCTCAACTCCGCCAACAGTTCAAACATTTTTCTTGGTTTTTTTCTAGTAAGACATACCTCCTAGTCCAGGTGGCTGGTGCATCGACACAAAGTCCTATTGAACACGGACGATAAAAAGGAGGTCCCGTGTTCAGATCACAACACTCTGTGCACGTAAAGATCCCTTGGCTGTTTAAAGGGCAGTCCGTGCAAATATTATAAATCCTACCCAAAAACCCCGAGATCACCTTAGTCGTGGGTAAAATCAAATCAAATCAAAATCATAGAAGATAAAAAAAATACCAAGGAAATTAAAGGTCAGCGTTGTAGAAACCATCAACACACCAGTTCTACTATACTGAGTAGACGCATAGACACTTCGATGTGAGGAAGAGACACTCTTACAAAGAACTTAAATAGAAATGTTGAAAGTGTCAAAGTGGTAACTCTGAGTGGTAGAGTGGCGTCGATGGCTCAGTGGTTAGGCTGCCGGACTGGGGATCATGAGATCCTGGGTTCAAATCCTAACAGAGCTAGATCCGATGTTGTGTTCCTTGGGAACGCATTTTTCCCCACTCGCTCCAGGTATGGGTGGGTAAAAGCACGAGCTTGGGGGTAAAACCTCCCTCAGACTAGCGTCCTGTCTAGGAGGCGATAATATTCACCTGTTCCGCTTCACGCTATTGAAACCGGGATAAGCTCCGGCTGTATGGGCCGTAACGGCCTTGAAAGAAATGTACATTATTTTCTGAGTTGTTTAGAGAAAATAGGAACAAAAAAGAAGACAAGAAAAGAAGGTGGAACATGAACATCAAAGTGATACGGTCAAGGGCGAGTGAAGTCAACAGAGTGAAACAGACATGGACATGAAACTATGAGGTAGCCAGCCAAGAGGAAGACCTTTGTATGAGATGGAATGATAACACCAGACAGGACATGACATTGATTAAGCTACACGTCGAAGATGCTCAACATCGACAACGTTGGCGAAAAGGATAGTAGGCAACATGGCATGAATAAAACACAACGACGTAAATTGATTTCCGAAGAATTCTACTGGAACCACAGACGAATGATGTCAAAATATCTAAGCTCTCATTTCCTTTATTTTCTTTTTTCTTCTTCTTTCTGTGCAGATATTATTATTAAGTCTACGTTAAATGGCGGTTGGAAGAATCGATATCTGCCAAAGGGCGAACTGAAAGGTATCGTAGTGTAGAATAACGAATTGAAGGTATCGTAGTGTAGAATAACGAACTGAAGGTATCGTAGTGTAGAATAACGAATTGAAGGTATCGTAGTGTAGAATAACGAACTGAAGATATCGCAGTATAGAATAACGAATTGAAGGTATCGTAGTGTAGAATAACGAATTGAAGGTATCGCAGTATAGAATAACGAATTGAAGGTATCGCAGTGTAGAATAACGAATTGAAGGTATCGTAGTGTAGAATAACGAATTGAAGGTATCGCAGTATAGAATAACGAATTGAAGGTATCGTAGTATAGAATAACGAATTGAAGGTATCGCAGTGTAGAATGACGAATGATAATGAAGTTTCGTTTGCCAGTAGGCACATTTTGCCACCAGTTCTGTAACATTTTGTAAAGTATTTGGCTGAAGAAGTGACTTCCACCAGAGTGAAATGTTTTGATATTTTGAATTTAGATTCTCAGCATTTTGATTTCATGGTTTTGTCCACCACAACGAATCTGTTGGTTCTGTAACCTTAACTTTCATTCCAATTTTCTTCATGTTGCCTAGTTCATCTTTGAGGCGAGCCTGCAAGGCATAGATAATTCATCAAGGAGGATGTTGCACCGAAATGGCGTGTTCTTTGAGTGCAAATGTGCACTGCTGTGGGAAAGTGTCTAATCCTGAAAACTAGTTCTTGTATTATCTGTTTTGTCATGATATAAAAAACTTTGATTGACAGACACTTGATGATGTCAATGATTCCAAAGTATGTACATTGTATTGTGTACATGATCTCAAGCCAAGAATTGGAGCAGTGGGTTTGTGAGTTTGTATCGACAACATAGAACTCTGTAGGCTCTTTGCAGATTTTGGTGTTGTGATAAGTTGAGTTGAGACGTAAGCTTCCAATGACGTGCATAGCTATCCAAGGTAAAGCTGCGAGCATTTGGCCTGGATGTCTTTACCTTTAATAAAACGCGTTGTTTTGACGAGTTGCCTTCTACACGTCTGTCCAACGTCAATGTGATTTTCTTGTCTTCAAAATGGAGATCTACGAAGGCTTGATTCTTACGTTCATTGTCAATGTCATGTCATCCACATAGAAAAGAACGTCACTGTCACTGTCACTGCTTTGAGCATCAAGATTGTATCTGTTTGAGCATCAAGATTGTATCTGTTTGAGCATCAAGATTGTCTGTTTGATCTGTTTCTGTTTGAGCATCAAGATTGTATCTGTTTGAGCATCAAGATTGTATCTGTTTGAGCATCAAGATTGTATCTGTTTAAGCATCAATTTTGTATCTGTTTGAGCATCAAGATTGTTTGATCAAGATGTTTGAGCATCAAGATTGTATCTGTTTTTGAGCATCAAGATTGTATCTGTTTGAGCATCAATTTTTGAATCTTTGTTCTGTTTGAGCATCAAGATTGTATCTGTTTGAGCATCAAGATTGTATCTGTTTGAGCATCAAGATTGTATCTGTTTGAGCATCAAGATTGTATCTGTTTGAGCATCAAGATTGTATCTGTTTGAGCATCAATTTTTGTATCTGTTTGAGCATCAAGATTGTATCTGTTTGAGCATCAATATTGTATCTGTTTGAGTATCAATATTGTGTCTGTTTGAGCATCAATTTTATCTGTTTGATATCAATGTTCTGTTTGAGCATCAATTTTGTATTGTTTGATCTGTTTGAGCATCGAGATTGTATCTGTTTGAGCATCAAAATTGTATCTGTTTGAGCATCGAGATTGTATCTGTTTGAGCATCAAAATTGTATCTGTTTCAGCGTCAAGACTGTATCTGTTTCAGCATCAAGATTGTATTTGTGTTGGAGGTTTTGGGGTCTTTGACCTGCAGTGGGCTCGATCCTTGAGTGTCGCAGATGTCGTATCGAGGAATCCATCTGCGATGTCATTTTCAACACTCGCTCTCGTCAATGTTTTTATTTTTCTCGAAATCACAACACGTTTTGTCTTTTTATTTTTGGAAATCTCAACTGAAACAATATATGTTTATGACATGACATCATATGACATATCATCGTCTAGAACAACAGGTTTTGAAAAGGTGGTTGTATATTTTTGGACAATGACCCAGCCATGCGTATGACCAGCATGGTGAGTAGGGTAGGCAATCAAATAACTGAGTCATCCTTTTGTGTTGCTTTAAACGATGATAGCAGCGAGTGGATGCCATCAATACATTTTGTCACTCGTTATCTTGACGGCGGGTGATAAATACAGATGAAATTTACCTATGTACGAGCGTATATGATATATGATGGGGTGAGTAGGCACTGTGTTTTAATGCTGTTTTTACCTATGTACGAGCGTATATGATATATGATGGGGCTGTTTTTTATGTAGTATATGATGCACACTGTGTTTTAATGCTGTTTTTACATATGATGGGGTACACTGAATGCGTA
Organism: Doris montereyensis; assembly: GCA_037039925.1. Classification (NCBI taxonomy): domain Eukaryota; kingdom Metazoa; phylum Mollusca; class Gastropoda; order Nudibranchia; family Dorididae; genus Doris; species Doris montereyensis. Next base: position 193,467 of record JAXRKP010000820.1, on the reverse strand, counting down.
TATGATATATGACCTATGATGGGGTGAGTAGGCACTCTGTTTTAATGCTGTTTTTACCTATGATGGGGTGAGTAGGCACTCTGTTTTAATGCTGTTTTTACCTATGGGGTGATATATGATGGGGGTGAGTAGGCACTGTGTTTTAATGCTGTTTTTACATATGTACGAGCGTATATGATATATGATGGGGTGAGTAGGCACTCTGTTTTAATGCTGTTTTTACCTATGATGATGGGTGAGTAGGCACTCTGTTTTAATGCTGTTTTGGGTGAGTAGGCATGTTAGAGCCAACGGGTCTTTAACATGCACACACTTTGTGATCCGCACATGTGACCTCCTTTTTATCGTCCGTCTCCGATAGGACTTCATGTCGATCCACCTGCCAGGACCAGGTGGGGGTAGATTTTTTGCTCCAAAAAAACACCTCGTGAACAATTTTCAATCGTTGGCGAGGCTCGAACCCACGATCGTTTGGTCGCAAGGCCGACACCTAGCATCTGGATTACCGAGTCCCCCTTCATTTCGACATTACCGACTGTTAAGTTAAGGTTAATAAAATGTGTCCAGGAGCTGTGACAAAACTCGTGCGAGTGGTAGGAGAGCATGGTGGGCGAGGGTGGGGGCATGGTCGGTGGGCGAGGGTGGGGGCATGGTCGGTGGGCGATAGTACCAACACCAACATGTTTTTGCTTTTGTCTACCCGTACTATCGCCAAAACGTTGTTTGTCTTGCAAATGATGGACATCGTCACGGTGTTGGTTGCAAACTGACACGCCCGCTAGGAAGCACTTTCAGTAGCGCTATTAACGGTGTCAACAAATGGGATTGGTAACAACTTCTGACACGGCTAGAAAGCACTTTCAGTAGCACTATTAACGGTGTCAACAAATGAGATTGGTAACAACTTCCGACACGGCAAGAAAGCACTTTCAGTAGCACTATTAACGGTGTCAACAAATGAGATTGG
>JAXRKP010000820.1:182500-187500 GCA_037039925.1 Doris montereyensis | reverse complement strand
ATCCAAATCACAAAGCCTCACACATTTCTCTAAGCACTATTTCAACTTTTCAGCAAATGTAATATCTATATTATTTTACGTGTATTTCTTGTTCATCAGACAATGTTCACAACTCCATGCAATAGTTAGATATTTGGCATTAGCTCTAGCTTTCTTTATCAACTCTATCGCTACATGTAGATCTAATGTAGAAGCTAGATCTAGATCTAGAATGCGAAACGACTCTATCGCTAACAAACTCTATTGCTATATGTAACAAACTCTTATCGCTACATGTAACAAACTCTATCGCTACATGTAGATCATTTAATGTAGAAGCTAGATCTAAATCTAAAATGCGAAACGAACTCTATAGCTAACAAACTCTATCGCTACATGTAGATCATTTAATGTAGAAGCTAGATCTAAATCTAAAATGCGAAACGAACTCTATAGCTAAAAACTCTATCTTGCTTGTTCATATAGATCTAATGTAGAAGGCCATATCTAGATCTTATCTTCATTTAGATCTATATTCTATTCAAAATTTAAATGTAGATTGCTTGCTTGTTCATTGGTTTAACATGTTTTGCACTGACAGGCTGGCATATCAAAATGGGGAAGGACATCGCTCCTATTTTGTCTTGTCAAAAACACGAAGTGAAATAATATTGTTCTAGTATCATTGGTTTCACATGTTTGAATCAAAACTCAAAGCAACCTATCAAAATGTGCGTTGTTTGTTTTTATACTGTTCATCCTCGCCCACGATCAACGGTTTCAAATGATGACCGTTTGAATGTGGTTGGTTTTTATACTGTCAAACCAGGGTTTAAAATGATCGTTTGAATGTGGTTGTTTTTTATACTGTCAAACCAGGTTTAAAATGATCTTTTGAATGTGGTTGTTTTTTATACTGTCAAACCAGGGTTTAAAATGACCGTTTGAATGTGGTTGGTTTTTATACTGTCAAACCAGGGTTTAAAATGATCTTTTGAATGTGGTTGGTTTTTATACTGTCAAACCAGGTTTAAAATGACCGTTTGAATGTGGTTGGTTTTTAAACCAGGGTTTAAAATGATCTTTTGAATGTGGTTGGTTTTTATACTGTCAAACCAGGGTTTAAAATGATCTTTTGAATGATACTGTCAAACCAGGGTTTAAAATGATCTTTTGAATGTGGTTGGTTTTTATACTGTCAAACCAGGGTTTAAAAGGATCTTTTGAATGTGGTTGGTTTTTATACTGTCAAACCAGGGTTTAAAATGATCTTTTGAATGCGGTTGGTTTTTATACTGTCAAACCAGGGTTTAAAATCTTTAAATCTTTGAATGTGGTTGGTTTTTATACTGTCAAACCAGGGTTTAAAATGATCTTTTGAATGTGGTTGGTTTTTTATACTGTCAAACCAGGGTTTAAAATGATCTTTTGAATGTGGTTGGTTTTTATACTGTCAAACCAGGGTTTAAAATGATCTTTTGAATGTGGTTGGTTTTTATACTGGGTTTAAAAGGATCTTTTGAATGTGGTTGTTTTTTATACTGTCAAACCTGGGTTTAAAAGGATCTTTTGAATGTGGTTGGTTTTTATACCGTCAAACCAGGGTTTAAAATAATCTTTTGAGTGTGGTTGGTTTTTATACTGTCAAAGGCTTTCTAGGAAACACGGATAACTTGTACACAGAATAGTATAGATCAGATTGATTCATTTTCTTGTTTGTTTGTTCTTTTGTTTGTTTGTTGTTTTCTTTTGTGCAGATTGTTTGTTTGTTGGTTCATTCATGTTTGATGTTTTGATAAGGAATTGTGAATTTCCTCTGACTTGAAGCTTTCAACAATGTATATCATTAAATACGCTGTATATGTGTTCATGGAATTGCGACCGGTCTGCGATAAGACTGAACACCCAGCCTAAATGGTAGCACCAGGGGATTATTTAACAGAAAAAAAAAAAAATATTTTCATGTACATGACAGGATTCGAACTTCTGCTAGCATCATAAATCAAAACCTCCCGATTGGTAGCCTTTCGGTGGGTAAAGGTTCATATCTCTTGAAACCCAAGAGGTATTAGTATTACATGGCATTACATGTCATTACATGGCATTACATGGCATTACATGGCATTACATGACATTGCCGGTAGGATCATTCCCCCAGTGTGAAAGTCAAAATCTGACCGCTGTGACACGGGTCCCTCTCTCACACTACAACTTTCCCTTTCCACATTGACACAACCACAAAGTTTTCACTCATGCCATTACATTTGAAAAATATGAAGATCCCTTTCGCTTGATAAGGTAAGATACGATAACATAAGATAAGATACATCTTTATTGTCCCAAAATACAGGCATATTTACTTGGCGGTACATAGAACGAGTTACACATTATCATACAGGGTAAAACATCACCAGATAGAGGTTAATGTAATGACACAAGATAATACGAAAGCCCCATAGGAACAAAGACGAGACAAACACAAGGAATAGACAGAAAAAATCCAGGCCACCATGGGGATCGAACCCGCGACCTCTGCGTCGGCACCCATCGCCTCGCCATGAAAAGAAAGCGTGCTACCAATCGAGCTAACTACGCTCCCTTTTAGGGCCTGGATTTTTTTTCTGTCTATTCCTTGTGTTTGTCTCGTCTTTGTTCCGATGGGGCTGTCATATTATCTTGTGTCATTACATTAACTTGTGACATGCCCCTTTCCTCACTGCTTGTCTTTATCTACACCAGATAGAGTTAACCAATGCTGTGTGGCTAATAGCGTGTTCGTTCTTACTCACCAGAGAGAATGCTTCAATCGGTACCTGACTATTTACTCCACTCTTCGAAGCCAGGCGAGCAGTCGGGACTCTATCACTATCAGAAACATCGGGAAACGAGCTCCTCCAGACCATTTCAATGCAGCAAAGACGGCGTTCCGACTGAGTGACCTTTGTCCTTCTAGCTTCACTGATGACCAATGTGCCAGCCTTCTTGTGACTATCGTTATGAACTCTTTCGATGACCAAGTCAGACAGGATGATATCCAAAGTGTTCAGGACTTATAATGTCTGCAAAAGTTGTATTTGTCTGCTTTTCTGAACCACTAGAAACCCCCACTAGGAACAGGCTATACGCAGAGTAGGCAGGCGTTTCTCCTTCAATATTCTGTTTCATTGTTTTTAGTTAGCAGTGATGCACTGAAATGGTGTTTGGATGTTTGAGCCAGGGCCAAAGAGAGACAGCAGCGAAGATATTTAGAGTCAAATGTGCAGACAAGCGACAGAAATTTATTTAGGCAACACAATTTTTATTTTTATTTTCAAAGAACAATGTATCTTTAATAAATAAAGATATACTCATCATCTGGCTTTTGGGGCTTTATGAAGTTTTAATAAGAACATAATTGTTTATTTGAGATACTTGCAAGCCAATTCGTTTGTTTTTTTTAGAAAGAAAGAAAATATTCAAAATTAACATAATGAATGTTGAACGATAAAAAATATGACTATATTGATGACTGGGATTAAAAATAAAGTCTAAGGAAATTGTCGTATGGAAATGACAAGGATTCGTAATGAGATTTTATTTCTTTTCCATAATAATATACTGTAAGCTTAGAGTGGACATTATGACAGAAGGAGACTTACATTTTTAGATAGAAATAGAACTAGAAATTCATTGAGCACTTCAAAATCAATAAAAAAAAATTTGTATTCTCTTTTAAAGTTAACTAATTGGAACATAATAATATAATATTATTTAAGCTTGACTGTTTCTGAAAGTCATTTTATCTTCAAATGGCTTTCAAACTCTTTCTTTATCTATACCCAAACTGATGACAAAGAAATTGATCAAATCAATCCCATGCACAATTAAGTCTTAGCCAAATCAGCTGATGATTGTGCCAAACAGCGGGGCAAATTGATCTCAAATTTATGGATCACTGAATAAGTTGACGTTTATTTATTATCTTGTTGATTTTTTTGTTTGTTTGTTTGTGTGTGTGTGTTTTGTTTTAATAAAAGCAAACGGACAATGAAATGAACGTGTCCATGGCTTTTTGTTTACCAACATTTGAAAGCATGAATGTTATAAACACATGGGGACATGAAGACGTTCTCAGAGACTTTGAAGTGGATGTACGGATAGGATGAAGTCGTTCTTTTCTTCTTTTCTTTTTTTTCCTTCTGTGTTTCTTTCTTCCATTCTTATTTTTGTGTTGAATCGAATGTCTTTTCAGAACTAAAGTTGTTCACGTAGACGTTTCTGAAATAAGTTGAGATTTGGTACCTTTAAAAAAGAATCCAAAAAGATACTCATTTTCCTTCTTTACATGAAATCCACCAAATTCCACTGGATAGATCAGTTACACTGTAGTATATTATGAAATAATAATCATGATCTTCACGATGTTTTGTTCTTGTTTTTAGTCTAATGATCACTAATACACACAAACAAAGGCAGTTAAGTCTTCATGTAGACGGCTAGTACGGCTACGGCGTTGTCGACAATTTTGAGCAGAACGAGGAAAGACGGATAGAAAATGAAACCCATACCTTATACACAGTAGAAAGAAGATCTCATCGATCTCAATATTTCCAGTCTAGCAAGAGCTCGTAGTTGTATGTGAATGAAGGACAGACTGGAACAAAAGATAAAAGACAGAAAGAAAGGACGCAAAAAACAAGAAGAGTCTGTTTCGTAATGTATCTTATCTATTAAAGAAAGCTTTCTTTGATTTCATTTATCAATAGTATTGTATTTCAAATACTGAAGACAATTTACTAAGATGATTATGGTAGTTTGCTATGTTCTGTTCAATGGAATTCATTTGTTTGCCTTCTCTATTCAATCTATGTTTATGAAATAAAACGTTTTCTCACTCAAAGATTTCGAAATCATTAATCAATAAAATTTGCTTTTATCGTAGCTTGGAGTCCCGTAATTGTTGTGTTTAATGAAAAACTACATCTTGTCCGATTGGTTGTGAATCAGTCGGCGTGCTGACGAGTCTGTACGTATTTTTCACG
>JAXRKP010000820.1:40000-170000 GCA_037039925.1 Doris montereyensis | reverse complement strand
TCTATATATATATCTATCTATATATCTATCTCTATATATCTATATCTACTCTCTCTCTATATATATAATCTATCTCTCTCTCTCTCTCTCTCTCTGTCTATGTCTGTCTGTCTACCTGTCTCTCTTGTCTCTCTCTCTATCTATATCTCTCTCTCTCTCTCTCTCTCTCTCTCTCTCTCTCTCTGTCTCTGTCTCTCGCTCGCTCTCTCTCTCTCTCTCTCTCTCTCTCTCTCTCTCTCTCTCCTTCCCTGTCTCCTCTCCCCTGTCTCTGCCTCTGTCTCTCCCTCTCTGTCTGTCTGTCTGTCTGTCTGTCTGTCTCTGTCTCTGTCTGTCTGTCTGTCTCTCTCTCTCTCTCTCTCTCTCTCTCTCTCTCTCTCTCTCTCTCTCTCTCTCTCTCTCTCTCTCTCTCTCTCTCTCTCTCTCTCTCTCTCTCTCTCTCTCTCTCTCTCTCTCTCTCTCTCTCTCTCTCTCTCTCTCTCTCTCTCTCTCTCTCTCTCTCTCTTTCTCTCTCTCTCTCTCTCTCTCTCTCTCTCTCTCTCTCTCTCTCTCTCTCTCTCTCTCTCTCTCTCTCTCTCTCTCTCTCTATCTCTCCCGCTCTCTCGCTCTCTTTCTCCTTCCCTCTCTCCCTTTGTCTCTCTGTCTTTCCCCCTTCTCTCTATCTCTCTCTATATCTCTCTCCTCTCCCTCCCTCCCTCTCTCTGTCCCTCCCTCTCTCATCTCTTTCATGACTGTCTCTCTGGCTCCTATCAATATCTCTCTCTCTATAATCGGGCAATCCCGGTCTCTCTAGTCCCTGGAATTCTCTCTCTGGTCTCTCTCTCTCTTGATGACTAGATTGATGACTCTCTCTGATGACTAGATTGATGACTAGATTGATGACTCCTATCAATTACTCTCTATCTCTATAACCGGGCTCCAATCAGTCCCAATCTCTCTGAAATTGATGACTAGATTGATGACTCTGTTTGTCTCTCTGTCCAATGTCTATCTCTCTCTCTGTCCTATAACGGACAATCCCTCTCCCAATGCAATGGAATTCATGACTAGATTGATGCTCTATCATCTGATGTCTATAATCGGGCAATTCTATAGATTGATGACTAGATTGATGACTTACTAGATTGATAGTAGATTGATGACTATATCAATCTATAACTATAGCAGGCAATCGGTCCCAATGCAATGGAAGTTATGACTAGATTGATGACTAGATTGATGACTAGATTGATGACTCCTATCAATTACTCTCTATGTCTATAACCGGACAATCGGTCCCAATGCAATGGAATTCATGACTAGATTGATGACTACATTGATGACTCTATCAATTACTCTCTATGTCTATAACCGGGCAATCGGTCCCAATGCAATGGAATTGATGACTAGATGATGACTAATTGATATTCTATCAATTACTCTGTCTATAACTTGTCTCCCAATAATGGAAGTTATGACTAGATTGATGAATAGATTGATAACTCCTGTCAATTATACTCTATGTCTATAACCGGTCCCAATGCAATGGAATTGATGACTAGATTGATGACTAGATTGATGACTAGATTGATGATTAGATTGGTGACTAGATTGATGACTAGATTGATGACTAGATTGATGACACCTATCAATTACTCTCTATGTCTATAACCGGGCAATCGGTCCCAATGCAATGAAATTGATGACTAAATTAATGACTCGATTGATGACTCCAATCAATTACTCTCTATGTCTATAACCGGGCAATCGGTCCCAATGCAGTGGATTTCATGACTAGATTGATGACTAGATTGATAACTCTATCAATTACTCTCTATGTCTATAATCGGGCAATCGGTCCCGTAGCGATATAATATAAGCGTGTTACGTTTATATTGTTGTGAGCGATTCACGCTTTGTTTCGTCTTTTTCGACTACCCATAAACGGATGTGTTGTTATTATTTCCGATTTGATGGCAGTTGAATAAAGTACAGATTCATTCATGTCTACACATTGTTAAATCGTCTTATTTAACATCTTACATTGGTGACCCCGACGTGATCTATCGACATCACTGCAATATTTATGTAAGTTTTAGATCTATAGATTGATTTCATAACAATAGAATCATAGACAATGGATGCTAAGGCAATCCTCGAGCTGGCAGAGGCAATCAAACAAAATGCTGTCCCGGCTACAACCATAACAGCCGCAGCCTTTAAGTCTCCGCCATTTTGGAATACCAACGCAACCGCATGGTTTTTGCGTTTGGAGGCGTCTTTTTGCGACGCACTCACCACCCATAACAAACGATAAGACCAGGTTTTACCATGTAGTCCAGCTGTTGGATTCTGCCACATCAAGGCGAGTTCAATCAAGCATTGAGTATCCACCGGTACAAGATATCTATGGTGCACTCAAGGCTGCCTTATTGGAAGCATACGAGCCAACTCAGCTGCAGAAAGACACTGCATTGTTGAACCTTAATGGATTAGGGATAAACGACCCACAGAGATGCTCCAATACATGAGATCTTTGAATTCAACCCCACTAACTCTGTTCCGGGCCCTGTTCCTCAGTCTATTGCCCACAGAAACCCGCCGTATTCTGGCTCAGAACCCTGAGATGACTCTCGATGATTTGGCCAAAACAGCTGACCGCATTTTGGAAATTGATTTACTTCAACCAACTGCAGTTGCGGCAGCATCCTACTCGAGTACGTCAGAAGAGACAGTTGACGTGAATGCCTTCAAGAGACATTTCAACAATAGGTCTACTATTACTACTAATTCACAATTTGTCCTCTGCAGCTACCATTCTAAATTTGGATCCAAAGCACGTCGATGCGATAGGACGGTCAACGGTCGACCTTGTGCTATGGCCCCATCAACATCGCAGGGAAACGCCGAGGCCAGTCGATTCTAGAGGGCACGTCTGGCCCCACATCTGCCCCACATATTATCAACTCGATCAATGCCGGTACCATATCTGTAACCGACCACTTCACAGGTAAAGCGTTTCTTATCGACACTGGAGCCGAAGAATCGGTTTATCCTTCAAACCCGGTAGATCGCAAAAAGCTTCGTGGCCCTAATTTGATAGCAGCAAATGGATCAACAATCCACACATATGGAAAGCGAATTTTACCCCTGAAATTAAACAAATCCAAATGTTTTTCGCAAGAATTTTGGATTGCAGACGTCACACAACCTATACTTGGCGCAGATTTTTTCTCCCAACACCGTCTGTCCATCGATCTAACAAACAGAAGACTGGTTTCTCTGGACGGCGACACAATCATCCAAGCACGTATCACAAAAAGTGGTCGTTCTGGAATACACAGAATTCATTCTAGATACGAAGCCATATTGGAAGAATTCCCCAACCTACTGGTTCCCGAATTTCAGGAAAATAAGCACGGCGTGATTCATTACATTCCAACAACGGGCCCACCAGTGCACGCACGTGCACGTCGGCTAGACCAAGAAAAAGTATCAGCAGCCAAGGCAGAATTTGATGAAATGGAACGACTCCGAATTGTTCGTCGATCGTCTTCACCCTGGTCTTCTCCTTTACACATGGTCAAAAAGCCCAATGGGGACTGGCGGCCATGCGGAGACTATCGCAGATTGAACACCGCCACCAAAGACGACCGTTACCCACTTCCACACATCCAAGATCTCAACACGAATCTTAATGGAAAATACATCTTCTCCAAAATCGATCTTGTTCGCGGATACAATCAAATACCAGTCGCAGAAGAGGACATACCTAAAACAGCAGTCATCACTCCTTTTGGCCTCTACGAATTCATAAGAATGCCATTCGGTTTAAAGAATGCGGCCCAAGCATTTCAGAGGCTTATGGATAGCATTTTACAAAACCTAGACTGTTGTTTTGTTTATTTAGATGACATCCTTGTTGCAAGCACTACCCCTGAGATGCACGAGTTGGACTTACGCAAAGTTTTCAATCTATTGTCACTAAATGGTCTGGTTATTAATGTTAAAAAATGCGTTTTTGGCCAATCATCCATACAGTTTCTAGGACATTTTCTTTCATCCACTGGGATCAAACCATTGACTGAAAAGGTGCGTGCTATCACGGATTTTCCCACTCCAACAGACAAAAAATCCCTTGAGCGTTTCCTTGGCATGATGAATTTTTATCACAGATTCATGCCTCGACTCGCCAAACAGTTAATACCTTTAACCGAAACCCTAAAAGGCAAGTCTAAATCTAAACAACTCACTTGGACATCAGACTGCCAATCTGCATTCGAAGGTGCCAAATCGATGCTCGCCAATGCTGTGATTCTTCATCACCCTTACCACGATGCTCCGACGAAACTCTCAGTAGACGCATCAAGTTTTGCGGTAGGCGCAGAGCTATCTCAACAACATCAAGGATTTTGGAGACCCATTGCATTTTTCTCAAGGAAGTTGTCTCCCACACAAAGTCGCTACTCAACATTTGATCGTGAGCTTTTGGCAATGTACAGCGCCGTCAAACATTTTCGTTACTTCATTGAAGGAAGGTCAATCTTTATCGTTACCGATCATAAACCATTGATTCACACCATGGCCAGCGCCACAGACAGATCACCGCGACAAGAGCGCCAACTTTCTTACATCGCTGAATTCACGACTGATATCAGATACATAAAAGGACCAGATAACGTCGTGCCAGATACATTGTCACGTGCACCGTTGAACTTTTCAGAACCATTGGTTTCATCCATATCTTCGGTTCCAGTCGTCAATTTCAAGCTTTTCGCCGCAGCACAACGCGAGGATCCAAACGTGATGGAATTACGGATGCAACCAGGCTCTTTGACACTTAAGGAGGTACCAATAGACGGAGTTCAAACACTTTGTGATGTTTCTACAGGTCACCCTCGCCCCATCGTTCCACCATCGTGGACAAGGACTATTTTTGATACATTTCACAATCTCTGCCATCCTGGACCCATACCTACAACTCGAACTATCTCAGCTCGTTACGTCTGGCCAGGTATTAAAAAGGACATAAGAAACATGGTCAAAACGTGTCATGCATGCCAATCTAGCAAAATTGGTCGTCACACTAAAACTCCGTTGAAGACATTTGAACCACCTGACAGACGATTCGGAGATATACATGTGGATCTAGTAGGGCCTTTACCATCATCAGAAGACTGTGTGTACCTGCTAACAATTGTCGACAGATTTACCAGATGGCCGGAAGCCATTCCTCTTCCTAATGCCGAAGCTGTCACATGCGCAAAAGCATTGTTACGCAACTGGATTGCTCGTTTCGGTGTGCCAGACTCTATTACTTCGGATCAAGGCCGTCAATTCACCAGCGAACTGTGGCGCCAATTAAATAGAGTACTTGGCGTGACTCCTAAAACTACGACCGCTTATCATCCCCAGTCAAATGGAATGGTAGAGAGATTTCACCGTACCTTCAAGAGCGCCCTCAAAGCTCGTCTCACAGGCCCTCATTGGATAGATGAGTTGCCGGTTGTACTACTCGGAATTCGAACCACCTGGAAAGAAGACCTCGACGCAGCACCTGCTCTGTTCACATACGGAACCAACCTACGCGTACCCGGCGATTTTCTTTCACCACCATACGTTGATAAAATGGTACCTGATAACAGTTTTCTACAAGATCTACAGAATAACTTAAGGAAATTATCCCCGCCAGCTCCTACACATCATGGCATGCCACATAGCTATATACCTCGAGATTTACTCAACGCTGAACAGGTCTATGTCCGTCGCGATGCGCACAGAGGCCCTTTCGTCAGACCTTACGACGGGCCTTTTCCCCGTTGCGGCTCGATCTGATAAACACTTTGACATCATCAAAGAAAGAAAAACCATTCGAGTTTCAATAGACAGACTGAAACCTGCGTACTCTCATCTCGCTGGTCCTGAGATTGTTTCATGGTCGCCTGACAGGGCGATACCATTTCAGAACTCCGAACACGGTGGACAGATTAACAATGACAGAAATGAAACATTTGATATGGATAGTGATAGTGATAGTCATTGCCCAGTTGAGTCTAACGTGGAACCCAGAATAGTCAAGACTCGATCAGGCAGAGAGGTTATAAAACCTCAAGATATAGATAGTACTGGAACACATTAACTTACAACCTAGCTAATATTATATTCAGTTATTATCTGTCATCACTGTGACGTGCTTTTTTTTTTTTGGGGGGGAGTCATGTGCGATATAATATAAGCGTGTTACGTTTATATTGTTGTGAGCGATTCACGCTTTGTTTCGTCTTTTTAGACTACCCATAAACGGATGTGTTCTTATTATTTCCGGTTTGATGGCAGTTGAATAAAGTACAGATTCATGTCTACACATTGTTAAATCGTCTTATTTAACTACTTTTCTAATCGCCATTCCAACTGGAATTCATGTTTGTTGTTTCTAGATCGATTTACAGTTAACAACAATCGGATGTTTTGTTGTTTCTAGAACGACACAGTTAACAACGGGATGTTTGTTGTTTCTAGACGACACAGTTAATGCAATGGGATGTTTAGATTGTTGTTTGACTAGATTGATGACAGTTAACAATGGGATGTTTGATTACTAGTTTCTAGATTGATCACAGTTAACAAATTGGGATGTTTGTTGTTTCTAGACGACACTAGTTAACAGATTGATAACTAGATTGATGTTTGTTGTTTCTAGATTGACGACTCTATCAATAACTCTCAGTTAACAATCGGGATGTTTGTTGTTTCTAGACGACACTAGATTGATGACAATTGATGATAGATTTGACTGTTTCTAGATTGATGACACAGTTATAACCGGGCAATCGGTCCCAATGCAATGGAATTGTTAGTTTCTAGATTCATGACTAGATTGATGATTAATTGAACTAGGATGTTTGATTGTTTGACTAGATTGATGACTCTATCAGTTAACAACGGGATGTTTGCAATGGAATTTCTGACTAGATTGACACTAGATTAACAATTGATGATGTTTGTTGTTTCTGAGACGACACAGTTAACAATTGGATGTTTGTTGTTTCTAACCGGGCAATCGGTCCCAATGCAATTGTTTCATGACTAGATTGATGAACGGGATTCATGTTGATCTAGACTCCTACACAGTTAACAACAATCGGATGTTTGTTGTTTCTAGACGATGTTGTCAATTACTTTGATAAAATCGGATGCAATGAATTGATGACTAGGTTTGCAGTTTACACACGTTACAACAAAATGGAATGTAGAACGTTGATAACAAATGACAATTGATGACTCAAAACGTTGTAACAAACAGACAACCAAAACGTTGTAACAAACAGACATCCAAAACGTTGTAACAAACAGACATCCAAAACAAACAGACAACAAAACATTGCAACAAACAAACAGACAACCAAAACATTGTAACAAACAGACAACCAAAACGTTGTAACAAACAGAACAAACAACCAAAACGTTGTACCAAACAGACATCTAAAACGTTGTAACAAACAGACAACCAAAACGTTGTAACGAAGAACAACTTCAAAACGTTGCAACGAACAGACAACCAAAACGTTGCAACAAACAGACAACCAAAACGTTGTAACAAACAGACAACCAAAACATTGTAACGAACAGACAACCAAAACGTTGTATTTTTACAAACAGACATCCAAAATGTTGGAACAAACAGACATCTAAAACGTTGGAACAAACAGACATCCAAAACGTTGGAACAAACGACATCTAAAACGTTGGAACAAACAGACAACTAAAACATTGGAACAAACAGACATCCAAAATGTTGGAACAAACAGACATCTAAAACGTTGGAACAAAATGAGACATCCAAAATGTTGCAACAAAGAGACATCTAAAACGTTGGAACAAACAAACATCCACAAACGTTGGAACAAACAGACATCCAAAATGTTAGAAAGGTTACCCTCGAGACAACTTTCAAACAGACATCTAAAACATTGTAACAAACAGACATCTAAAACGTTGGAACAAACATTGTCATCCAAAATGTTGGAATAAACAGACATCCAAAATGTTTGAACATTAAATTTTTTCCAAAATGTTGGAACAAACAGACAAATGTTGGAACAATATAGACAAAAACGTTGGAAATTCAACAAGGAAATACAAAATATTACTACACCCCCAATCGCCATTCCAACTGCCTTTGTTTGTTGTTCTAGACGACACAGTTAAACGTTGTTTCTAGACGACACAGTTAACAACGGGATGTTTGTTGTTTCTAGACAACAGTTAACAATGGGATGTTTGTTGTTTCTAGTTGGAACTAAACGACACAAAAACGTGTTTGTTGTTTCAAACGAGACAGTTAACAACGGGATGTTTGGTTTCTAGTTAACCTTGGGATGTTTTGTTGTTTCTAGACGACACAGTTAACAACGTTGTTGTTTCTAAACACAGTTAACAAATGTTTGTTGTTTCTAACGTTGGAACAAACAGACAGTTAAAACGTTGGAACAAACGACACAAAAACGTTTTGAACAAACGACAAAAAACGTTTTGTAACAAACAGACAAAAACGTTTGTTGTTTCTAGACGACACAGTTAACAACGTGTTTGACTTAGACGACACAGTTAAACGTTGGAACAAAAGTTGTTTGACAAAAATACGTTTGGTTACAACAAAAGTAGAACGTTGTAACAAAGAGACAAAAACGTTGGAACAAACAGACAAAAACGTTGGAACAAAACCGGGAAAAACGTTGTAACAAACAGACAAAAAAACGTTGGAACAAACAACAAAACGTTGGAACAAAGAGACAAAAAAATGTTGGAATAAACGTTGGAACAAACCTCAAAATGAACAAAAACGTTGGAACAAACAGACAAAAACGTTGGAACAAACAGACATCAAAAACGTTGTAACAAAACAAAAACGTTGTAACAAACAGACAAAAAACGTTGGAACAAACAGACAAAAAACGTTGAACAAACAACCAAAAACGTTGTAACAAACAGACACAAAACAAAACGTTGTAACAAACAGACAACCAAAACGTTGGAACAAACAACATCAAAAACGTTGGAACAAACAAAGAGACATCAAAAATGTTGGAACCAAAACGTTGGAAACAACATCAAAACGAACATCCAAAACGTTGGAACAAACAGACAACCAAAACGTTGGAACAACACCAAAACGTTGGAACAAACAGACATCAAAACGTTGGAACAAAAGACATCCAAAATGTTGGAACAAACAGACAACCAAAACGTTGGAACAAACAGACAAAACAAAAACGTCAGGAACAAACAGACAACCAAAACGTTGTAACAAACAGACATCCAAAACGTTGGAACAAACAGACAACCAAAACGTTGGAACAAACAGACAACCAAAACATTGTAACAAACAGACAACCAAAACGTTGTAACAAACAGACATCTAAAACGTTGGAACAAACAGACATCTAAAACGTTGGAACAAACAGACATCTAAAACGTTGGAACAAACAAACATCTAAAACATTGGAACAAACAGACATCTAAAACATTCAAACGAACAAACAGACATCTAAAACGTTGGAATAAACAGACAACCAAAACGTTGTAACAAACAGACATCTAAAACGTTGTAACAAACAGACATCTAAAACGTTGGAACAAACAGACATCTAAAACATTGGAATAAACAGACAACCGAAACGTTAAAACAAACAGACAATCATTACTACTTTTGCACGGTCTACTTGACTTGTTATAGATTTCCTCCATCGTAATCCGATTTCGACGGTGAAGGGTGTCTTGGATGCAAGCATATTGTATTCTACGTGGCGGTTTTTGTATTGCAATTCTACAAACGACACGACAGGGATCTTGATAGGATTGATGTCCAAGTGGAAAAAAATAGGTGAAGATGTAATGCACTATGTTTTAAGTTTTAAGTACCATACAATAAGAATACGAATACAAAGCACAACGCTGATAAATCGTAGCGATGGGGCTGAAGTCTTGATATTTCTAACACTAAACAAACAACATCCCACTAGAGGATCGTATCCATTACAAATCATCGGACTAAATCCAAAAAGTGCATTTTTATTGCGTGCAATGACTGACTGACTAGGAAGACATCGTTCATGTGCAGTTCTAATGTGGTGCGCATACGGAATGCATGGAAGAGAGTTAAGTAGATACAGCCACCAAAATATACACAACAAGGTGGTAATGTTGAAACAGGTTTGAAACATTTTATCTTGAATTGAAAGTACAGTAAAATCGAGAAATTGCTTTAATTAAGTGGAGTGTTCATTGCACTTGAAAACAAATTTACAGAGAGAGTGACACTGGGGTGATAGACAAGACGATCGATGCCTGGGGTTTGGGTAGGAATGTTTAAAACGCTTGCTTCGGCCGTAGGCAGTTCAAGTCGATTATCCGATTAGGAGAACTTGACAACCCAATCACACGGCCTCTCACGTGATAAGAATGCTGTGGACAAAATGGACGACGGTGAAATTCTAGTGACAGCGTTTACTGTGAAATGCTCGATACCTCAAAGGTGTGAAAGTGAAGAAAATAATATTGAATAATATTAAAGCCCCATAGGAACAAAGGGGAGAAAAGTACAAGGAACAAAGGGGAGACAAGTACAAGGAACAAACAGAGCAAACCATGGCCACCACCAGGATCGAACACTCGGAGCTTAGTTAGCTCAGTTGGTAGCAAGCTTTCCTTTCATGGCGAGGCGACGGGTGCCGGCGCAGAGGTTGCAAGTTCGATCCTCATGGTGGCCTGTTTTTTTTTCTGTCTATTCCTTGTATTTGTCTCGTCTTTGTTCCTATGGAGCTTTAATATATATTCAGAGTGATTTCCTTCCTTTTCGACATGCCCCATTGCCTCATTGCTTGTCTTTACTCAAACGTATGAGCCATTCAAAGTGATTTCCTTCTTTTTCGACATGCCCCATTGCCCCATTTCCCCATTGCCTCATTGCTTGTCTTTACTCAAACGTGTGAGCCATTCAAAGTGATTTCCTTCCTTTTCGACATGTCCCATTGCCCCATTTCCCAATTGCCCCATTGCCTCATTGCTTGTCTTTACTCAAACGTGTGAGCCAGAGGAAAAGTCTTTCTTGATTAGCGTTCTAATTTCCCTACGGTTGTTTCGCTACGGTTGAGTTAAATAAAAAACAGTTAGAGAACAGTGAACCAATGAACCGCTCTAATATATTGTGTTAGAGAACAGTGAACTAATGAACTGCTCTAATGTATTGTGTCAGAGAATAGTGAACCAATGCACCGCTTTAATGCATTGTGTTAGGGAACAGTGAACCAATGAACTGCTCTAATGCATTGTGTCAGAGAGCAGTGAACCAATGAACCGCTCTAATGCATTGTGTTAGGGAACAGTGAACCAATGAACCGCTCTAATGCATTGTGTTAGGGAACAGTGAACCAATGAACTGCTCTAATGCATTTTGTCAGAGAACAGTGAACCAATGAACCGCTCTAATGCATTGTGTTAGGGAACAGTGAACCAATGAACTGCTCTAATGCATTGTGTTAGGGAACAGTGAACCAATGAACCGCTTTAATGCATTGTGTTAGAGAACAGTGAACCAATGAACCGCTCTAATGCGTTGTGTTAGAGAACAGTGAACCAATGAACCGCTCTAATGTATTGTGTTAGGGAACAGTGAACCAATGAACCGCTCTAATGCGTTGTGTTAGAGAACAGTGAACCAATGAACCACTCTAATGCGTTGTGTTAGAGAACAGTGAACCAATGAACCACTTTAATGTATTGTGTTAGAGAACAGTGAACCAATGAACCGCTCTAATGTATTGTGTTAGGGAACAGTGAACCAATGAACCGCTCTAATGTATTGTGTTAGGGAACAGTGAACCAATGAACTGCTCTAATGCATTGTGTTAGGGAACAGTGAACCAATGAACCGCTCTAATGCATTGTGTTAGAGAACAGTGAACCAATGAACCGTTCTAATGCGTCCCGCATCTGTTTTGTCATTGGACTGCCACGCGAGTTGTACAAACTCAGTGCTCTAATGTGTTTTCAATGCGTTTGTTATTGCATTGCTAACGTCTAACGCGTTTTAAAAAGCATGTTTGTTGCTCACTTTAAATTTAGTGACAGAGTATAGATATATTCATATATCGCATACAGTAGGCTCTGCCAAATGCACGGTCCACGAGCTGCACAATTGTCGTGTGTGTGTGTGTGTGTGTGTGTGTGTATGTGTGTGTGTAGACATGGTTAACATAGATCTAGATCTACATCACATACACACACACACACACACACACACACACATACACGTGCTGAGATGAGGCAAGAAGAGTTTATCAAGTTTATTTTTCACCTGAATTGACTCTTTAAAAGCAACAAATTGAAGACGGATTTAGGAAAACCTGTGGCATTTAGGCGAAGTCAAGCCAGCCGTTGTTGCACTTTGCGGTGGTAATCAGCATTGTGACATTCGATTGCATGGGAAAACCTGCCTTGTGACGGATCGTACATTTTCACGGCGTGCTATGTGGTGGAGACTAAACTGTGTCACAAAATTGAAGGCATAAATCTATGTCGAAAAAGAAAAGAAATCGAACCAAAACTGTCTAATGCCCTGAATCATTGCACGTCATAATGATGGGAGCAACTATTGATTCAAACAGCCACAGATAATTTATTCAAATACTATGGGAACTAGTGATTCAAACAGCAACAGATAATATATTCAAATAATATGGGAACTAGTCATTCAAACAGCAACAGATAATATATTCATATTTTATGGGAACTAGTGATTCAAACAGCAACAGAGATTCAAACAGCAACAGATAATCTATTCAAATACTATTAGTCATTCAAACGGCAACAGATAATATATTCAAATACTATGGGAACTAGTCATTCAAACAGCAACAGATAATCTATTCAAATACTATGAACTAGTCATTCAAACAGCAACAGATAATCTATTCAAATACTATGGGAACTAGTCATTCAAATAGCAACAGATAACTATTCAAATACTATGGGAACTAGTCATTCAAACAGCAACAGATAATCTATTCAAATACTATGGGAACTAGTCATTCAAACAGCAACAGATAATCTATTTAAATACTATGGGAACTAGTCATTCAAACAGCAACAGAAAATCTATTCAAATACTAAGGGAACTGGTGATTCAAACAGCAACAGATAATCTATTCAAATACTATGGGAACTAGTCATTCAAACAGCAACAGATAATATATTCAAATACTATGGGAACTAGTCATTCAAACAGCAACAGATAATATATTCAAATACTATGGGAACTAGTCATTCAAACAGCAACAGATAATCTATTCAAATACTATGGGAACTAGTCATTCAAACAGCAACAGATAATATATTCAAATACTATGGGAACTAGTCATTCAAACAGCAACAGATAATCTATTCAAATACTATGGGAACTAGTCATTCAAACAGCAACAGATAATCTATTCAAATACTATGGGAACTAGTCATTCAAACAGCAACAGATAATCTATTCAAATACTATGGGAACTAGTCATTCAAACAGCAACAGATAATCTATTCAAATACTATGGGAACTAGTCATTCAAACAGCAACAGATAATCTATTCAAATACTATGGGAATTAGTCATTCAAACAGCAACAGATAATCTATTCAAATACTATGGGAACTAGTCATTCAAATAGCAACAGATAACTATTCAAATACTCTAATTCAAACAGCAACAGATAATCTATTTAAATACTATGGGAACTAGTAATTCAAACAGCAACAGAAAATCTATTCAAATACTAAGGGAACTGGTGATTCAAACAGCAACAGATAATCTATTCAAATACTATGGGAACTAGTGATTCAAATAGCAACAGATAATATATTCAAATACTATGGGAACTAGTCATTCAAACAGCAACAGATAATATATTCAAATACTATGGGAATTAGTCATTCAAACAGCAACAGATAATCTATTCAAATACTATGGGAACTAGTCATTCAAACAGCAACAGATAATATATTCAAATACTATGGGAACTAGTCATTCAAACAGCAACAGATAATCTATTCAAATACTATGGGAATTAGTCATTCAAACAGCAACAGATAATCTATTCAAATACTATGGGAATTAGTCATTCAAACAGCAACAGATAATCTATTCAAATACTATGGGAACTAGTCATTCAAACAGCAACAGATAATCTATTCAAATACTATGGGAATTAGTCACTTCCAAAACGAGAGAAAGCTGTGTGCTTTTTGTATAATAGTAGTTCAAGTTCAATCTAAAATCTACCTAAAGTTTTAGAGCTCGATCACGATCTAGAATCTAGATGTAGATCTTACAAAATCATATCTAGATCTAGATCTGTCTAGCTCTGTCTAAATCGATATACATTTATGTATGTAGATTTTAGATATAAATATATTAAGATCGATATAAATAATATCAAGATGTAAGTCTAAAGTCTATACTAAAGATGTAATATCCATTTCGTTGATGATTATTAGGCCAAGAAAGCTGACCTAGACAGTTCCATTGAAAGACTATCTTGCTTCAGTCAAGTAAAATAGGTAATCCGTTATCGTTGCTACTTAAGGAATACCCCCCCCCCAAAAAAAAAACCCCACCAGTCATCCAGTGTCTACAAGCGTATCGGACAATGTCTATTCGTCCTCTGTCGTACAATTTGCTAATGTTATGACGCTCTTGCACCCAAACGGCAGACAGCTTGCCTATGTGGCGCCCTCCAACCTTTCGGAACTTTCTCTTCAAGACTCACACAGGTGGCGACCCTTCTTCCTTACATGTGGCCCTCCCCACGTGTCACGTGACTGACTGAGCATCCCGTTAAGACACACACAGATGGCGACCCTTCTTCCTTATATGTGGCCCTCCTCACGTGTCACGTGACTGACTGAGCATCCCGTTAAGACACACACACTTACACTAGCATGTGCATCTCGATAACCATTGCGATCGATAAATCAATGACGCTCCTGGTTTCTCCTTCTAATACCAATGCCTTTGGTGCCACCACAGACGGAAAAGCAATGCGCCTTGGTGTCATTGACATCATCATTGAGTGTGTGGGTGCGGACTGGGCGTACGCTTCTGTCTGAACAGATTTGAAATGGTGAGGGCAGGAAGGTAGGGTGGGGAGCGGCGGTTATGGACAACTTGCCTTAGTCTGTAAAGAATGTTTCCGTTTTCAACCTCATTTCTCCACAAAGTTAAACTGAATGGTTGCAAGATTTGTTTAAGCGTATGACCGTTATCGAAAGCATTTCCAAGTTTTGAGGTAACAACCGGAAATAGCATTGGCAAATGACGCTGACGTCCATTTTTTCTTCTGCCAAATGCATTTCGGGATTGAAATTTACGATTACCGACAGTTTGACATGAGAATTGAGCTGATGGCTGACGGACGATGCAAAGTGAAAATGATTTCTTCAAACGTTACTTTCTACCTCATTGGGCCTGGAGTGTTTATTTCTGTTTTCTTTCTCTCCTCATTCTAAGCTAATAGTCGATATTGTGTCAAAGATATCTGTAAGAATGTTATGGCCAATCTTTGTTATCCCTGAAATATACAAGTCGCGTTGTCGGTGTTTAAGTTGAAAAAACATTTAGGGAAAACGTGAGTTCTATCGCATCATCTAAGTTACAGAAGCACGGAATGAAGATAAAATTCCACGTACACGAAAGAACAGCGAAAATTAAAAAAACCACTGACCGACACAAATTGTTGACCGACTTCGTTGAAATCCCTTTTTATGAACCTTTTTATGAACCTTTTTATGAACTTTTTATGAACCTTTTTATGAACTTTTTTATGAACCTTTTTATGAACTTTTTTATGAACTTTTTATGAACCTTTTTATGAACTTTTTTATGAACCTTTTTTGAACCTTTTTATGAACCTTTTTTAACCTTTTATGAACTTTTTTATGAACTTTTTTATGAACTTTTTATGAACTTTTTTATGAATCTTTTTATGAATCTTTTTATGAATCTTTTTATGAATCTTTTTATGAACCTTTTTATGAACCTTTTTATGAACCTTTTTATGAACCTTTTTATGAACCTTTTTATGAACCTTTTTATGAACTTTTTTATGAACCTTTTTATGAACCTTTTTATGAACTCTTTTATGAACCTTTTTATGAACTCTTTTATGAACCTTTTTATGAACTCTTTTATGAACCTTTTTATGAACAGAAAAAACGACCAAATTGATCTTTTTCATCTTTGTATGAAATGGAAATGTGCCGATGTTGATTTCGTTAAAAGTTCTATCAATGCATTGTGCAAGTCAAATGTGTTGGTGTAGTCAGTAGTCAGCGCGTTCATGTCCGCATCGATTCATCAATATTATTATTTTGTTTTGTTTTAAATGTACATGTAGCGCCTTTAGAAATAATTCATACATAACAAGTTTTGTTCGTTTTCTATACCAGAAAAGGGATGTGGACGGGACCGAAGGTATGGAAATACGAGATTAGCCTTCGTTATTATTCGATCTTTGTTTTATAGTGAATCTAAATCATTGCTAACTCATGAAAAATAGTTGTTTTTCTCAATTGTATTCCACCATCTCAGAGTGACATTTATATTAAATTGAGTGCGTCGTTGACATTTTACGATGTGACTAAAATGTGAATGACGGGAGCCAATCACGAAATCTTCATCTCAGGAAGTTTGAACTACACATCGCTCTTGGAAATTAATGACGTCATTGATGGACTATAATTTTTGGAAGATACGTGACAATGTGTTCGGATTAGGATCTCTGCTTTCTTGATACTAAATTTAATTTTCAGTTCTGAGGTAGATCTAGTCCTTTAGTAGTCACGACCAAAATTTACGATGTTCTGGATGCCCCGAAAAACTAAATATATTACGGTGTTTTGAATGTCCCCAAAAACTAAATATATTACAGTGTTTTGGATGTCCCCAAAAACTAAATATATTACAGTGTTTTGGATGTCCCCAAAAACTAAATATATTACAGTGTTTTGAATGTCCCCAAAAATATATAGATTATAGTGTTTTGAATGTCCCCAAAAACTAAATATATTACAGTGTTTTGAATGTCCCCAAAAACTAAATATATTACAGTGTTTTGGATGTCCCCAAAAACTAAATATATTACAGTGTTTTGAATGTCCCCAAAAACTAAATATATTACAGTGTTTTGGATGTCCCCAAAAAATAAATATATTACAATGTTTTGAATGTCCCCAAAAAACTAAATATATTACAGTCTTTTGAATGTCCCCAAAAACTAAATATATTACAGTGTTTTGAATGTCCCCAAAAACTAAATATATTACAGTGTTTTGCATGTCCCCAAAAATAAATATATTACAATGTTTTGAATGTCCCCAAAAATAAATATATTATAGTGTTTTGAATGTCCCCAAAAAATAAATATATTACAGTGTTTTGGATGTCCCCAAAAACTAAATATATTACAGTGTTTTGGATGTCCCCAAAAACTAAATATATTATAGTGTTTTGAATGTCCCCAAAAAATAAATATATTATAGTGTTTTGAATGTCCCCAAAAACTAAATATATTACAGTGTTTTGGATGTCCCCAAAAACTAAATATATTACAGTGTTTTGGATGTCCCCAAAAACTAAATATATTACAGTGTTTTGGATGTCCCCAAAAACTAAATATATTACAGTGTTTTGGATGTCCCCAAAAACTAAATATATTACAGTGTTTTGGATGTCCCCAAAAACTAAATATATTACAGTGTTTTGGATGTCCCCCTTTTGGCTAAACATATTACAGTGTTTTTTCATGTCCCCAAAATCTAAATGTTTACAGTGTTTATCGATGTTTCAAAAACTAAATATATTACAGTGTTTTGGATGTCCCCAAAAACTAAATATATTACAGTGTTGCACTTTAGCGAGGCCGCCTTTTGTTCACTTCGTCATGGCATGGTCTTATTTCATGCTTACACATCTATCTGTTTCGGCGTTTATCGTTGTTTCGTGATTTCTATAACGGGAGCATTTCTTTTTTTCCTCAAACTTATTTCTTCGTCGTATTACTTGTATTACCTTTAAACTTGCTAATGGCTAGCAGCAGTCGATAAAATGTTCCCATCGTCATGAGGATTGGCTGATTTCATAATTCAGATTTATGTCAGCAATTTGCATAACAGCGAGTTCAATAAATGCTCAGTGTGCATGGGCAGTTTAACGGAGCGTGCATTTGGCGGTGTGGATTTTCTCCCTGAGTTCTTCTTTCTTTATCACGTGAGAATATTAACTTGTAACTATGGCATTATCAGAGATAAAAATATCAACGACGAAAAAAATACCAGATTATGACAACAATATATAGCAATATGTGTTCATTGTACAAAGAATACGCTAAGAAGAACAATGTGAGAGCTTTGACACTTGATCGTTGAGATGCCTTTGTATTAAAACCATATTTATTGTTTGTACTATGGATCGTTGAAATTGGTGTGAGAACTTTAACAATGGATCGTTGAGATGCCTTTGTATTAAAACCATATTTATTGTTCGTACTATCATTGGTGTGAGAACTTTAACAATGGATCGTTGAGATGCCTTTGTATTAAAACCATATTTATTGTTTGTACTATCATTGGTGGAGAACTTTAACAATGGATCGTTGAGATGCCTTTGTATTAAAACCATATTTATTGTTCGTACTATCATTGGTGTGAGAACTTTAACAATGGATCGTTGAGATGCCTTTGTATTAAAACCATATTTATTGTTTGTACTATCATTGGTGTGAGAACTTTAACAATGGATCGTTGAGATGCCTTTGTATTAAAACCATATTTATTGTTTGTACTATCATTGGTGTGAGAACTTTAACAATGGATCGTTGAGATGCCTTTGTATTAAAACCATATTTATTGTTTGTACTATCATTGGTGTGAGAACTTTAACAATGGATCGTTGAGATGCCTTTGTATTAAAACCATATTTATTGTTTGTACTATCATTGGTGTGAGAACTTTAACAATGGATCGTTGAGATGCCTTTGTATTAAAACCATATTTATTGTTTGTACTATCATTGGTGTGAGAACTTTAACAATGGATCGTTGAGATGCCTTTGTATCAAACCATATTTATTGTTTGTACTATCATTGGTGTGAGAACTTTAACAATGGATCGTTGAGATGCCTTTGTATCAAACCATATTTATTGTTCGTACTATCATTGGTGTGTGAAAGAGTCTATGATTTTTGTGAGAACTTTTCAGATTTTTCCCTCCTATGAATTAATTTCTATTGTGTACTTTACAAATGGACCTGTATTTGTGGAGCATTTGATATCACCGGGGATTTTTTTCAAACATAAACCAGGGACACCATCAATTAAAAATGATTTTGTCCTGTTAGAGCATCGATCTGATTTTAGGTGCTTTGTCGCTAATATGACACTTACGTATTCTATGTATGCTAACCTTACAGAACTGAAATAATGGTCTTAATGGCGTCATTGTTTTGTACAAAACAGAACGTAGCGATGTTTATAATGGTTGTTATGTACTTTTGATGACAAAGCAATTCAGCGAGTGAAAAAAAATGTGTTCCCTAATGAATATAATTAATTACACATCAAACATGATCTCATATTTGGCTTAATGGACTTGTGCATGAACTCTCGAACCTGAATTGTTAAAGTTTCATTTATTATGATTTTTGAGAGAATCGCGTTGTTTCAAAATGGCTGCCCCATTGGAGATCCGCCAGAAACAAAGAGCATTGGTTGAATTTCTTACTTTAGCTACTTCATAAGGTCAATAACGATCAAGCTGTAGACTCTAGTACATGTGTAGTATTGTAGGTAGGAGTGACATCCGAGCAATAGCTTTGAAGATAAGGAAGCCAATAGTGCAATGATCCATCGTGCAATTTCCATTAACAGAGCAAGCCTCATAATAACAATAAAATATAAAAATAACGATAATGATTATAATGATGATAATAATGATGATAACAATAATAATAATGATAATAATAATAATAACAATAATAATAATAATAATAATAATAATAATAATAGTAATAATAATAATAATAAAATATAATAATAATATAATAATAATAATAATAATAATGATGATAATAATAATAATAATAATAATAATAATAATAATAATAATAATAATAATAATAATAATAATAATAATAATAATAATAATAATAATAATAATAATAATAATAATAATAATAATAATAATAATAATAATAATAATAATAATAATAAAATAATAATAATAATAATAATAATAATAATAATAATAATAATAATAATAATAATAATAATAATAATAATAATAATAATAATATTAATAATAATAATAATAATAATAATAATAATAATAATAATAATAATAATAATAATAATAATAATAATAATAATAATAATAATAATAATAATAATAATAACAATAATAGTAAAAGAGATAAAGAAATAGTAATACGAGAGATGGAGAGAGGACAGGGAGAAGAGGAAGAAAGAGAGAAAAAGAGGGAGGGGGGGGGGATAAAGAGAAAGAACGAAGAAAGGACTTAAGAAGGAGACATAAATTGAACGAGAGAAGAGGTAAGAAGGAAGATAGAGACGGTCGGATAGAACAGAGGAGAGAAAATGAGAGAGAGAAAGAGAGAAGAGAGAGAGAGAGAGAGAGAGAGAGAGAGAGAGAGAGAGAGAGAGAGAGAGAGAGAGAGAGAGAGAGAGAGAGAGAGAGAGAGAGAGAGAGAGAGAGAGAGAGAGAGAGAGAGAGAGAGAGAGAGAGAGAGAGAGAGAGAGAGAGAGAGAGAGAGAGAGAGAGAGAGAGAGAGAGAGAGAGAGAGAGAGAGAGAGAGAGAGAGAGAGACAATTATGACTAATGGTATAGCAGTTTGCTGTTAAGGCCATGAGGATGGCAAGTACCACATTGGCCAACGAGGCGCTGTTCCACGTGAAATATTTCGCGCTAGGTGTCATTACATTGGCGAACAACAGTGACATAGATGTCTAAGACACCTCTGTGGTCACCTGAGGCAAAGTAGGAGGAAATACGTTTAAAGAAGCAAGTTTTTCTTATGTCCTTAAGATGTTAAGTAAACCGGTCGGCTAAGGAAGACCAGTTCACCCAATGTATTTCATACGACATCGTTTACAAGAAATAGTGTAAACGACGTTCCTGCTGGTACAAGTGAGGAGTGAACTGATTAACTCCACAGTTGAGGAAGGATGTGGAGACCACTTTCTCAACATACGCGCATGTATCCTTGGCATCGCTGGGGCGACAAAATGGCCACTAGCCCCAATAGCCAAGCCCTCGTACGTGCTGGCCTTTCCATCACGTAAAGATAACGATAAAGATAGATATATAGTATGTATCCCCGCACAAGTGCAGGCTCACCGACTGTACATCATTTATCCCCGGCAGGCCATTGCATTCAAAGTCCTCCTCAAGTCCCTGGGGAGCATACGGCGAATTCCACGGAGTGAAATTGATCATTTATTTTTTCAGATTTATTTTGGCAAATTTAAAAAAAACCATATTTACGTTATAAGATACAATATCCTTTAAAAAGAAATTAAAAACAGTTTTCAAAAATGTATAAGTAATAAGCTTAATGGTGTCGAGAGATCGGAACAAGAGAGTTGAAGTTACCTCCCTTATTCTAAGAGAGGGAACAGATCATAGAGGCCATTGTGAGAATTTGTAAAGATGCAAACTTTTAATCCTCATGACCAGATTCAGTATATCCAAATTAGTAGGGAGAAATGTAAAATGTCATTTCGTTGCTATGGTAACGGCCGCCATATTTCCAATACAAATATACCTCAACTTCAATATCTATGTACTCTGTCAAATCACATGTGATGGAAACTAATTTCAGCAGACAGTTTCCCAAGACTGTAAATAAAACCCGATTAAGCGTTTTTTTATTATTTCATTTATTATCGTCTTGAAACAATTGTAAAAATATTGAAGACAACCAGATTTCTCCTGTTCTGATTTTTTTATCCGTTTTGGAGCAAAAACTCTCTAATTGATGTTTTGTTTTATGTTGAACTCTATGTGTACCAATTTTTATATTGATCGGTCAAGAAATAAGGAAGGAAATAACACTTGCAAAGATGCTACAATTGAGGGGAGAGAATGTCACGTTCCGAATAAAAGATGATTTATGACTGAAACGTGTTTACAGCACAACATGCCTTTTACTGCAATACACTTATGCTGATTTATAGACGATTTACAGAACATCACAAATGATTTGAATGCAGAAAAATATAAGAAAATAGCAGTGAATTATTTCCAATGGTGTCTCTAGAATCTGTGTAATATTATAACACGTAACACAACGAAAAAAATATATTTTATCAAATAGGAGGCTTCTTTTATTTTATTTTTTGTGTATTGGTCTCCATGAGCATTGATGGCGGCTTTTTCGCATGTTCCAGGAGCCGTTTCATTTTCTCTGAGGATTAAGGTGTAGGTCTCAGACGGCTGGTGGTAAAAATAAATGTGGACATTAAAATTATGGGTTTTTCCACTGTTTAGCATAGGGATAACAATGTTTTCTTTCTTTCTTTATCAGTTTTTATTCTACCTTTCGGTGTATGGGTTTAGATGCCCAAAATGATCTTTCTCCAAGATACCCTGTCCTGGCATTTTCTGTTTCCTTCCAAAAATGTTAAATTTCTATGCTTCAATGCATCTATTATATCTTCTTCCCACTTTCTCCGAGGTCTGCTTTTGGTCTTTTACCTTGGGCTTTAGCACTGTATACTGATTTAGCTATTCTATTGTCATTCATTCTGTTAACATACCCAAACCATCTCAATTGATTTATTTCTATCTTAGTTTTTATGCTATCTGCTTTGGTTTGATCTATTATTGTTGTGTTTCTGATTTTTGTCTCTTTTAGTTGTCCCTAGCATTCTTCTTAGATATTTCATTTCAGCTGCTTGTACTCTACTGTATTCTCTACTGTCTAAGGTTCAGGTTTCGCTGCCATAGAGGAAAATAGGACAATAAACTGTATTGTATACTGCCTTTTTTATTTTTGTTGACAATTCTTGTTTACCTACAAATGCCTTTTCTAGACGGTTATGTATTGCATATGCCTTTTGGATTCTCTGGCTGATTTCTTCATTTAGTTTTCCCTCTGAGTTAATCATTACTCCTAGGTAATTGTAGATGTGAACTTGTTCTAAATTCTCCCTGCTCAATTTAAGATTATGTGTTTTAGCTTCCCTTGTTACTAGCATTGTTTTGGTTTTCTTTGCATGTACTCTCATTCCTCTTTTATCTAGTTCATTGTTCATAATGTTGATATTTGACTGAAGGTCACTTTCTGATTTTCCAAACAGAACGAAATCATCGGCAAATGAAAACATTGATACATTTATTGGTTTGAGCTTCCATATACCTACATCCATTTTCTTCATTTTTGAGGATGCCTTTGCGACTGAATCCATAAATGTGATAAAAAAAAAAAAGGATTTAGGATACAATCCTGTCTTACTCCTATATCTACAACAAATACATATTATATCTATATCATAATGTATGTGAAAAACAACCCCAAAGAAGTAAAACAAGAAGGAAGCATCGATCATAATAAAGCTATGTACATGTCTCATAATTAAACACATTACATTCAAAAAGAGTACGACTGGACTGAACGTGACTGGCCTTGAACTTGTACTGGGAAGCAGCCTCATCGCACATGTGCGATTTTTCTCTTTACCATCTTTTTTCTCTCCCTAATACATCAATCATCCTATTCATTTATTTGGTGTGTAGCAGTAACTGGTACCTCTTATCAGTCATCTTGTTTACTTTCTTTGTTCTCAGCCATCCTGCAATTCCATCTAGAATATGTTCCCTTAGTCGCCCTCTAGATCTTGTCCCATCGATTTTCCCCGTGGGAACCAGGTGTTCCAACGTTTCCTCCTCATTACACGTTGCAAGCCTTTTCTTTGTTTTGTTGAGGAGAGTTCTATATGTTTGCCTGTATGAGAATGTTTTCGTTGGTTTCTTTCTTTGTCCACGAGACACGGCGCAGCTTTCTTCTCAAGACCCATACCTCGGTTGCTTGGATTCTCTCCGGTATATTTTTGTTTAGGGCCATGCTTCCCATCCAAATGATCACCCTATACTTTTTTTTTTTTTCAAAAGCTTATCTAAGATTTTGTATGTTTTGGTTACTTTGACGGTTTAACGGCGTAAAAGAAAGTGAGTCAAATTTGTACTCCATGTCGGCATCGGCTGAGATCCACATTTAGAGGCGAGAATGAAGAAATCTATCCACAATGCCTTACCCTGAACGCCCTTCCCCACCCCCACTCCACCCGCCCCCACCATGGTGTAGGGTAGGGGCCTCAGGGTAAGGGATTGGGGATATATTTCTTCCTTTAATGTGTAGGTCCAGACGGTTAGTGCCCCTTTTCAGTTTGAGGATGTGCATGAACTGGACACTCGACACCCGATTATTGGCATCATAGACATTGATAGCGAATGCATCATGGCCGCTGTACAGAAGGTACAAGCACCCTATGACCAGACAAACAAATTATATTCCAGTTAATAAATCAAGCAGCCTGGCAAGACATTGGACAAGACTTGATAATTGGCAGCGAGTAGAATTTAGTATAGAATCTACAATGTATTTGAATTTTTCCGCTACGCACGAGCGAATGTCAAAACACAAATCGAAGGGAAATAAAACAAACCTACTCGGTGCTTTAATGTAGATCTAGTGCTAGATTTACATGTATATAATGAAATGGTTTGGACACTTGGTGAGAGAAGGAGGGCTTCCAAAAACCGTGCTTCAAGGAACCGTCAGAGGAGGTAGGAGAAGAGGCAGATAAAAAAAGAGATGGGAGGGCACTATCCTTGAATGGACGGGCCTGAAGCTAAGTGAGCTGATGAGACTGGCGGTTCCAGTGGAGCAGATTGGTTATTAGGTCATCGGTAACATCCCAACGGCCTCCGCCATGGGACAGATAGAACATAGAAGAGGAGCAACAGTGTGAATCTTTTTGTCGATGCCGAGATGTGCGATTCAATAGCATCGAGCTATCTGGTGAGAAATGCACTTCTAAAACTTGCGAGTTTTGTAAAGAACCTCCTCAACCCCCCAAAGAACAAAAACAAACAAAAACAAGCAAATAATAATCATAATAATAATTATAATAATAATAATGATAATAATAATAATAATAATAATCATAATAGTAGTAATAATAATAATAATAATAATAATCATAATAATAATAATCATAATAATAATAATAATAATCATAATAATAATAATAATAATAATAATAATATAATAATAATAATAATAATAATAATAATAATAATAATAATAATAATAATAATAATAATAATAATAATAATAATAATAATAATAATAATAATAATGACAATAATAATAATAATAATTATTATTATTATTATTATTATTATTATTATTATTATTATTATTATTATTATTATTATTATTATTATCATTGTTATAAAATACCGGTATAATAATAATAATTATTATTATAATGATAATAATAATAATAATGATAAATAATAATTCATTCTAAGGTGCTCGATGGCATTGTACAATCAAAAGCGCAAAATGATTTAAAAAGTCAAAACAAAGGCAATCCAATCAAACAAACCATAAAGCATCACAATCAAAATCACATACAACAGCAATAAACAAACATTTACATTCATGGCGAGCCCTCTCCAGTTAAATATAAAGCAGATAAAACAAGCAAAAACAATAAAATACACTCACAACTCCAAAACTAAATAAATAACCACCCCCCCCCCCGCCATCCCAAAACTAAATACCCCCCCCCCCCCTCCCCCCACCCCCCCCCTCAACACACACACCACACACACACACACACACTCACACATAAACATAGCCAAAACAAATAAAAAATAGAACCCAACAACACAGAACAGAAAGCAAACGAACTAGGAGGATCAGAAACCGTTAGATTGCTCGAAATGTGAATTCTCATGATTGTCATTGAGATACAACTGCTTCTCATGCGAACCAAGGGATACAACTGATCAAGGGTGCTAAAAATGCTCAATTTTTTAGTTGTCTTCTTTCCCTTACTTTTTCCTGCACGTTTGATTTTGGTTAAGATAAAAATACCCGATGCATGATGGGCCCATCTGAATTGAATATACGTTCTTCGCCATCTTGTCTGTTTGCATTAGATCTCGTCACTCAGGTAAAGAAAACAAGCCTTATTTGTTGTGACCTCTTTTCTATTTATCTGTTTGTTTGATACGCTATTCTCTATTTTTTAAGCATGTATCTCAATTTATTCCTATCACTTCAATTGGTCGCTCAAATCAAACACTTTTGCCCTTTAGTTACTCGGCATGTAAGGAGTGAAATGTAAGTTCAAGGGGCGGGGAAGGGTTGGCTGAGGGTGGGGTTGTGACTCTTTGTTGAGTTTGTGCGGAAGGAGGGAGGGGTGGGGCGAAATCAGTACTATGGGTGGAATTCTATATTATAATGCAAACGTTTGAATAGATCTAGATCTAGGACAGAAATCAAAGTGAAGGAAGTAATTAAATTTTAGTTCCAAATTTATTAGGCTAGATCTAGAATTTGCTGTGTGTGGCTTTCTATTTAAAGTAAGATTCCTGTTTGGCATATTGTTAGATGGATCGCAAAACCGGGTTGCGTAAGTAAGCGCTTCCATAAATCGCAAGTTGACCTTTTGGCAATCCTTTTAGAATTGACTTCCTGTTTGTTTACATTATATTCCAGAAGTCAATACAACCAAAAATCTGACCAGGTGGTCTTTAATTTATTAGCTAAATAGTATTAATAGCTCTACTACGAGTCACAAGAAGAGTGGTGTAACGTCAACATGGCTATGACATTAATACATCTGGTCAGTTCTGTTTGATGTGTCTGTTAATAGTTCTCTTTAATTCAATTAGAATTGCCTTTCTCTCAATACAAACCCTCTTTTCTTTTTTTTTTTATGTTGTGTGTTCCATACAACTTAATAATTACAAGCAAGGATCTGTTGTGATCATATATTATCTTATAGTTAGTGGTTGCTTTCTGTTAAATTTAGCTAAGGTGATGTTACAGTGGTGGTAAATTTGGGTCATTCCATGGCATCGACCAATCAAAATTCAGTTTATACAAATGGGACATATATATTTTATTACAAGATGGACTATTTGTTAGATATCTTCCAATTTCATAGGATGATTTATTGACACAAATAGGTTCCTTTCTTTAGAAGATGGACTCTTACTTCAGGTCCTTAGGTAGTCGACGTTCCACCACTCTACTAGAGTAGTCTAACGTCAACACACCTATATATCATCAGTATGGTAGGTCAATTCTGTTTGATAACATCATATAACGTGTCTGATAAAAATTCTCTTTATTTCAATAAAAAATTAATGCTGTTTGCTCCATGCAATAACTAACAAGAATTCTGTGTGATCATATTTTGTCTTCTAGTGGGTCGTCGTACTATTAACTATTGTTAAAAATATAGAGCTAACTAGCTTATAAACTGATGTTGAAGTGGCCATGTTGTTAATATTTATAATGGAAATTTGGGACATTCCATCACATTAACCGATCAAAACGCAGTTAGTTAATATTGTATATATTTACAAATGGGTCATGGTCATTCTTACTTTTAATCTATGATCATTTATTGACACAAATAGGATCCTTTCTTTACATGAACTCTATTTTTGGTGCTTAGATAGCTGTACTGACATTACACCACTCTAGATCTAAATGTACTATCAGATATTATAATCTTTTATTGAGTATTAATGTATTTATCTTATGATTTGTTCAGGGGTAAAAGATGGTTATAGGTTTTTTTTCTGTCTCCAGTAAATGTTTAGTGGACGTATAATGATGTCGCTCAAATTCATATTCGTACTTGGGCTCTACTTACATTTAAGGTATGCACCTACATGTAGTCAGATCTAGTCGGCTAAAAGGAAGAGATCTGTCACAATCGTATCGTATCTTTGAGTCCGATTATGATTACATGCTATTTGCTTTAGTACACATTTCACCATTATTGTTCATAGGGGCCATGCAAGGGAAACATACATACAAAAATGCACAAGGTTTTTGTGTTGTCTTTATTTTTGGGTGGGGGAGGGGGGAGTATGAGGTTCATTTAAAAACAAATTTTAATGAATTATTTTGTCAAGTGATACCACTAAAGTATTCAAATTTTTTTTTTTTTTTAGGAAACAGTCATTCATTTAGTACACAGCATCTATGCACATTATGTTATTTTGCAACTGAGTTTAATGCTTACCAATAATATGTATATATATATATATATAACAGCACAAAGTTCTCACTCACATCTGCTAAGCAGAATGGTAGACTTCATTTCCATGTTATGCTTGCTCATGTCTTACTGTCTCACTGTTTTATGTCTCAGTTTCAATACAATGTCGGTTTCCAAGTCTCATTCTCGATGTCTCAATCTCTTGTTGCGCAGTCTGCTGCCTTTGTTTCCCACCATGTCACCTTGTGAGAGAGAGCGAAGGAGAGAGCAAAGGTGATCTCTAACCAATACTTTCTTTCTTTCTTTACCCCCACAAAAACCAAGCCCCAACTTTTTATCTCACCGCTTCAAAGTAAACCTCTTTAATTTATGTCCTGACGTCTAAAAAGTGATAGTGTTTTGTTTCTTGTAAACCTGATTTTTCAAAATAGATGCAATGTCTGGACTATTAAGGGTTTAAGATGGGGCAGAAATATCAGGATATTCTATGTTTCATTGTATGGTACTCTATTTCAATATTTAAATGTTTCTCCACACTCTTTAATAATTGCTGTCCCGTTTGTTTATATTTGCATTCTGGAAGCAAATGCCACTGAAAAAATAGACAGTTGGTTTGAGTTTATTATAAGCCAAATCTTATTTAACATAGATCAGATATTATAAGTGCTTTGAGTATTGATGAATCAATCTATCTTAAGTATTTTTGGAACATTGTCAGCCAAGCCAGAGATGAGAGGTTGCACTTTACCAACGTTACTTAAAACTTACAAGTTCTCCTCCCCATCCCCCTCCCCGTTTTGTCACTGGGTTCTCATATAATCAGGGGGGGGGACCCCTGAAACCCCCACCCCTCCTCTCCTATTTTCACATAAATCCTGTTTTTTATATTTTTGCCAATGGTATTCCAATCTGGCCAAGCAGTCTTGGTTTCACCAGGACATCCATTTTCATCTTGCCAAGTTCGCAGGTGTTGCATTTTTTTTTGCGTAGGAGTTGTTATCTTCACTTATCTTTGTTATAAAATTCATTGTCATTCTGTTTTTCACGCAATATTTGTTTATAAAATCCTCCATATGTGCAAGAATGTAGTATAATCTTTCGTAGAAATCTAACACAAGTTTCATATAGCTCTTATTGTGACGTGTTATCTTATGTATTTCTTGGTTTTGGTAATCTGCGTATATATATATTCTACTGCTGTCATATATATGTATTCTACTGCTGTCAAATTGCTCAATCTTGTCACTGTGGTCTGTAGATTACTTTAATGTTGCTGATCTTTTGGTGGGTGGTTGACGGGACCTTCTGGTAGGTCCTACTTCTTTCCTTTGACTCTTTCACTTCTTTCCTTTCGTATCTCCGTTTCCTGTTTTATTCATCCTGGGATCACTGCAAATGGTAGATGACTGTCAGTCGCAATTTTCTGGGTATTAAACGAAAGTCAATTTGTGATGTATGACTCAGGTCGTTCAAAGTTTACCTTGTCTTATTTGGCTCACCTTGTGTTGGAAGAAGGTGTTAGTTGCCACTAAATTATGCATTGTCCGTAGGTTCAACATTATTTCTCCATTGCTGTCACAGTCTGTGTCTTTGTCTCTGTGGGGTCTCAAATATTCTTCTTATGGGGCTCGTCATTTCATTCATATATAAAGAGTGGTAATAATTGGAATATAATATAGTATAGTATATATCATATATTTTACTGACATCAGTGGGAGAGTGGTTAGGCTGCCTGACTTGGGATCGTGAGGTCCTTGATTCGAATCCTGGCAAAGCTAGGTTCAATGTTTTGTTCTTGTGGGAAAGACAATTAACAGACATTTTCCTCACTTGACCCAGGCACAAATGGGTGCAACAAGCACTAGCTTGGAGTAACAACTTGTGTCAGACTAGAGACCTGTCTAGGAGGTAATTATTGTCACCTGTTCCACTCCATGCTACAGAAACCTGGGATAAGCTCTGGCTCTATGGGTCTTGAAGGAACTTTACTTATTCTATATATATATATATATATATATATATGTAGAAATTATGTTATTTTATTTACATTTAGTGACCTAGTTGAAAGTCAGCGTGGAAGAGCTCTCGGATCAAAATCAGATAAAAATATTTATCTTATGATAATGTGTACAGAGTTTTGAAACAAACAGCCTTGTATGTACAGTTGTGTGTATGGTTGTATGTACATAAAGAAATGTCAACATACAACAGGAGTGATTGACCCAGTCTCCTCATTGGTGTACATGTGCAGAGCTGGGTTATCATTGCCCTGTTCTGTGCATGTTTCTTATCTCGACATATTGTCATATGTACGGTAATCATTTGCTCTTTAAATTATTGAAGGGTTTAATTTATAAATCGATCCTCCCCCCAGCCACACCTGCTTTTCATGTAGTGTAAATTTGACTTATTCCAACGCTTATACAGAGGTTCAAATTTGGTTAAAAATAAAATCCATTAAGAGAAGGAAATAGAGATTGGTGACATCACAATTGTATGTTGTTCAATAGTGTAATGAACTCTACCCATGCATTTATGAGGTAGAGTAGAGAACAGAAAGATCGTTAGTCGTGCATTTATGAGGTAGAGAACAGAAAAGTCGTTTTCAGGTTTCTGCTGAAGAGTTCAGTTTTATGCTTAACTTTCTTTGTTAGAAACGGGTGGTTGCCAAACACTTCTAACAGTGAACAGGTCTGGCTGTTTTCCTTACACTCTTGTGTTACATGTCTTTTCTTTCATTTGGCAGCTTCCTCTTAATGCACCATGAAATCACCGTATATGGTGCACAGGGTAAATTCCAATGAGAAAATGTGTGTTAGAATTAAGGTAGACTTATGTTTTCTGACTTGACATGTTATTTATTGTACCGTTTAATACTTGTAAGCATAAAAAATGTAACTCCCATACTCAGAGTTGAACGTAGAGTAAACAGGAGTCGAGTCCTGGTTTTCAAGGCATACAGCACGATGTGGTTGTTTGCCATTGCTTTCCATGTCATCTTTACTTTCCACGACTCTGAATAGACTCTGAATAGACTCTGAATAAACCCTGAATAGACTAGAATAGACTCTGAATAAACCCTGAATAGACTCTGAATAAACCCTGAATAGACTCTGAATAGACTCTGAATAGACTCTGAATAAACTCTGAATAAACCCTGAATAGAAATAAACCCTGAATAGACTCTGAATAGACCCTGAATAGACTCTGAATAAACCCTGAATAGACTCTGAATAAACCCTGAATAGACTCTGAATAAACCCTGAATAGACTCTGAATAAAATAGACTCTGAATAAACCCTGAATAGACTCTGAATAGACTCTGAATAGACTCTGAATAAACCCTGAATAGACTCTGAATAGACTCTGAATAAACCCTGAATAGACTCTGAATAGACTCTGAATAAACCCTGAATAGACTCTGAATAGACTCTGAATAGACCCTGAATAGACTCTGAATGACTCTGAATAGACCCTGAATAGACTCTGAATAGACCCTGAATAAACCCTGAATAGACTCTGAATAGACTGAATAAACCCTGAATAGACTTTGAATAGACTCTGAATAGACCGTAATCATATTGGAAGACGACATTCATAAAAAAAATAGCTCCTTTTGTTCCATTTCTATTTGTTTACACGGTATAAAAAAGGTGAACATTAGGTATAAAAAAATGTAGACACAAGGCGGATGCTGCCTGTATGTCCCCCCCCCTTTCCTACATCACGTCACCCTGAGATCACAGTATAATTATAGATGGTCGCTATTAATTTCATTGAAAAGTATGCAACACTTACGAGGACATTTCAAAGAAGATATAAAAAAAGTCATAAGGATGTAAAATCGAGATATGATTATAATGGTTCTTCCTGGTATATTTCAACATTGATAGGGACAAATATTCTGCCCATACGTGTGAGCGGTACAGGTTAATGCCTGTATGAAAGTTACAGTTGCATGTATTTTGGTGTTATCTAAGTTTGCTCTGTTCACAATCACATAGTTATGTAGCTGAACTGTAGGGTTGTGAGCTTGTAATCACGACGACATTAGCTCAACGCGTTGTAGCTGAACCGTAATGTAGTGAGCTTGTAATCACGACGACATTGGTTCAATGCGTTGTAGCTGAACTATAGTGTTGTGAGTTTGTAATCACGACGACACTGGTTCAAGGCGTTGTAACTGGACCGTAGAGCTGTGAGCTTGTAATCACGACGACATTAGTTCAAGGCGTTGTAGTTGAGCTGTAGTGTTGTGAGCTTGTAATCACGACGACATTAGTTCAAGGCGTTGTAACTGAACCGTAATGTAGTGAGCTGGTCATCACGACGACATTGGTTCAAACCGTAGTGTTGTGAGTTTGTAATCACGGCGACACTGGTTCAAGGCGTTGTAGCTGGACCGCAGTGTTGTGAGCTTGTAATCACGACGACATTGGTTCAAGGCGTTGTAGTTGAGCTGTAGTGTTGTGAGCCTGTAATCACGACCACACTGGTTCAATGCGTTGTAGCTGAACTGTAGTGTTGTGAGCTTGTAATCACGACGACACTGGTTCAAAGCGTTGTAGCTGGACCGTAATGTAGTGAGCTTGTAATCACAACGACATTGGTTCAAACCGTAGTGTTGTGAGCTTGTAATCACGACAATGGAGGTTTTGTTTTCATAACGTTTAACTCTTAGACAAAGGTACTTCACTCTACTTTCCTCACTTGACTTAGGTGTGAATGAGAACCCAGCTATAGACAGAGAAAGATATTGTCAACATGTTAGTACGAAAAGCCTAACAGGCTTGGGTACCGAATACCTCACAGGAAGTTGAGGACTTTGAATGAAATGGCCTGCTGGGCGATAAATAAATGA
Source organism: Doris montereyensis (assembly GCA_037039925.1). Classification (NCBI taxonomy): domain Eukaryota; kingdom Metazoa; phylum Mollusca; class Gastropoda; order Nudibranchia; family Dorididae; genus Doris; species Doris montereyensis. The sequence goes on along the minus strand of JAXRKP010000820.1, from coordinate 136,799 downwards.
TGTACAATCGGTGAATCTGCATCTTCGTCTTAATATTTCTGGTAGCTGTTCAGTGTATAGGTTCAGATAACTGCTTCATCGACTCAAATGTTACTTCACTTTCCTTTTACAAGCACACATTCATAGTTCGTTGACCTATGTGTGGGTGAGTTCATCGCGTTTTGCTCCAAGCACTATAAATACTATAATCGACACTGTCATCATTAGAGAGTCTGAATCCGAACCTCCGACCCTATGTGGGATCAATCAATCAGTTTTGTCAGGAGTTTTGTCCGGTCACGTCAGATGATGGCAAGATCGGCCGTCTATTTGCACTGAGAGGCGAGTGTCGTTGAATAGAGAGTGTAGAAAGAAGTTGTCAATGTCATGTTGTTATTTTATGTATTGCAACGCGCGTCGTTGTGTAGGCGTGTGCCCTGCTCGAAGGCGAGTCGTGTTATTAGTGTTCAGTGTACGTGTGCATTGTCACCAGAGGCTTGTCCGTCTTGACGTCACCACAGCACAGCCAGCGTGGTGATTGACTTGACAGTAATGACAGTAATGACAGTACAGTGTCCATGTGTCTCCTTTCTTAACATGGCAATGTCTATTTTTATACTTGACGGCACTTGGTTTGGCTTTGGAGTTTGGTTTTCACTCGTGCTAGGCCAATGACAATGACAATGCAGCTTTCCTTGCTGCGGTCTGCACGAAGAAAAAAAAGAGTAGATCTAGTTAGTAAGAGTAAGAGAGCTGTCACTGATCTTCTCCGCTACAAAGTGGGCGGGGCATGTTTTGTTTTCCTGTTTCTTTTTTGTTTTGTTTTGGTTTTATTTATCTCGTTCTGTCTTGTACGGCCGTCCCACACGTCGGTTGGGATGCCGGTCATACGCACTGGCAACCAGTTTGATCGTCTGCTTGGGAAAGTGGGCGAAAATCTGACAGTGTGTCATACTGTATGTCATACCGGATGGGTCACGTATCGCGTGGCTGGATCGGTTAATGTTTCTACGACGATTGACCACACACACACACACACACACACACACAGTTGATTTCATTTTCGACACCAGCGACCTTGAAAGTATACCTAGATCTAGATCTAGATCCGACCAGAGAATTTTATTTCTTTCAATAATAAAAACAAGACGAGTAATTTCCATTTCTAAAATTTTTATGAAAGGTCAAAAATCGGTGTTGTTATTAGCTTTAATGTGTAGGATGTGTAGTAGTTCTCTGTTAGTCTGTCTGTCTGTCTGTCTGTCTGTCTGTCTGTCTGTCTCTCTCTCTCTTTCTTTTCTCTCTCTCTCTCACACACACACACACACATACACACACACACACACATACATACACACACACACACACACACACACACACATATGCTCTCTCTCATTCGTTTGTCTTTCTCCTTCTCTGACACTCACTTTAAAATTATGACAGAGACGAGGAAGGTCCAAAGTTAACAGTACCACAAATAAAGAAAAGTGCGTGTGAAGTAGCTGTTTGCAATATTCAACTGCACTAATCAAATGTCAAATCATGTTCTATCAAACCGTTTATAGTTTATGCATGCACGGATCGATGCGTCTTGGCGTGTTGTATGCATGGATGATTTGAGACTTACAATTACCTGCACATGTCACATGTTGTTTAGTTTGTTTCTTGGCTTCCTGTGAAAATGGTGAGATGATGGAAATTGGGCAACTGACATGGTTAAGTTTAAGTCAAGGTGCTAACCTTTGACACGTGACAGAGACTTTTTGTTAGCCTGAGTCGTGTGCCCATGTTTCCGTTCTTGTCTGGGTTTTGTTGTTTAAAATTTTTTATTTTTTTTTACCAAAGTTACCAACTCATTTTCTCTCTCCCCTTTCTTCACACACGCACGCACACACACACACACACACACACACACACACACACACACACATACACCCTCGTTGTAGAAAGGCTCGGTCGGTAGCCAATTCATATCGGGATGACCTGATGGACATTCAGATGTCTGCTCTCATTACACTCACACACACACACACACACACACACACACACACACACTTTTGCTTGATGTATTATGACTCCTCGATAATTTTCAAGACTTTGCCAAAGCTACAAAAGTCCTACAAGTATGTATGTTGTAGGAAGGTAGATCAAGACTCAACCAATGGACTTGCCGTTGTTGCATCGATAATGGCATACTTGTGACACCACTAGACTAGAAGACAAAAAGATGTCACAAAAAGGAGCTGGCTGACCGACGACTCAGGCGATGTGCAAGTGACTTACGACCCCATGAGTAACTGGCGCCACCAGTTAGGCTGTTATAGTATAGCATGTCAGTGTCAGTGTTAGGGGGTGTTTCTAGTAAGGTAATGGGAGAAGAGCTCAATAGGAGAGAGAGACAGAGAGGAGGGAGACAGAGAGGGGGGGGGCAGTATATATACATGGTATAAACGACAGAAAAGAGCACCTATTTTTCATCTTGCTGTTTCATCTTAATTCATCCTGAAATCACCGCATGATGTGGTGGACAGGGAAAATTGTAAAGAAACAAACAACTTCCTGGAAAAAACCCTCGATTCATCACGTGATGAGATAGGGACACGCTTCGGTCCCTCTAATTGTCACAGTTTACGAATGTCCCAAAGTTAAGGTTAAAGGGCATCTAGGCCCATGCCTTTTATTAATCAGAGATTTCTTTGAATATTATTATGTCTCATTGTATCGGTGTTCCTGATTTACAAATCCCTTCCTGTTTCTGTGGCCACAGGCAATGATAATGTGACGTCAGTGAACCAAATTTGCTTCCCATATGTCGCGTAGTTTTGTCTACATATTTCTTGTCTTTTTATTGTGTGTGGGTGTGGTTTTTTCTTCTTTTATTTATACTTTATCTCGTTGATGTTTTATTAAGTTGATCAATGTCTTTCCAGTGTTACATCCATAGTTGAGCGGCTACCGTGGGCTGGTGGTGGTAGTGGAAGTGGTCTGTCTCTCTCTCCTCTAACATTTACCTTACTGTTTCCTCTGATTCAACCTGAGATCGCCGCATACGATGGGTGGACAGTGGAGGGGGGTTTCAGTGAAACAAACGAAGTGTGTTACGTGGCGTTCCGTGTCCTCAGACATGTCAATGTCATGTAGTAGATATTTCCTGATCCATTTGCCACGTGATGCAGTTCTTGATTCCGTCGTGTCTCTTGAGATGATGACGTCCCCGGTCACATTAGAAGTTATATCTTACACTTACACACACCTTAGCATGTTGGCGCTCGGGGTTTAATTAGGCTTTCCCTTTGTCACCAATAATGTTCATGTGGGGCATGCGATGTCTAGCGGGGGAAAAGTAGTTTACTAATAATAATAATATCGGTGTAGACTACAAGTACAAAGATTTAGAGAAAGAACTTTACGATCACATGTGTGTACATTTTATGTCACAATATCATGTTTTTCTCTCGCCTCTTTCTGTCTAATTAAAGTATGAACATTTTTGTGTTACATTTACTGGTATAGATCACTGTACTCCTTCAATCTTAATCGCCGGTGACCCTCCCTCCGGTGCATTGTTTGTAGTTTGTGTGGCAAGGCACATCCATCTTGTCCATGTGTCAGTCAGCCTTCCCTGGTGCGTGTCTCTGTGACCTGTTCCTGCTAAGCCTGCTGTCACTCAGATTTTTTTGCAAGTGTAATATGTTGTAGCAAGCTGTCACTGGTGTCGGGACAGGTCGGTAAGCGCATCATGCAAAGCGCAAATTGACACTGGTTTCACGCACATCCTTTGACCAAATACATCCTACATGTTCTGCACGGGCCCCGTCTTGTGATCTGTGGCCGGCCGGTCAAACCAGTTAGACATATTATTATACTACTATGCTCACAAGTCAACATCCTACATTGGGCTGATCAGCAGTAATTCCACCACGGGGATAGATAGATATATATAGATATATATATATATATATACGTAGTGTCAGTGTTATTGTTGCCGTGTGTATTTTTGCAAGGTGGAGTGGACTAAGCCCACGGACGCTCCCCAATGTTTGGGGGCGAAATCTGTTTGTCGATAGAATGAACTTCTGGCTCATTGGCTGACTGCCACGGGCGTGTTGATGTACTGCTTTACACACAGACGACATGATTCATTTATTTGTGCATTTATATGCACGTGTGTGTGGTTTGTGTAGTGTGTGGTTTGTGTGTGTGTATTGGGGTCGACTTGGTATTGGGTTCACTGTGTCTCATTTTGGTCGTTCATGTCATTTATTATTCTTTCTTCTCAGCCTTCTTCATGCTGATTGTTCTTTACTTTGTTCAGCTCGTCTATTATCATATGGCTTCAGTTGCTTTTGTGCAGCCTATTATTGCAAAGATTTATTATTGTTATTGATAAAGGGAATTATTCTGCTTTATGGCAATATAAATTGGAGCACCTATATTGATATAACATCAGAAATTTGTCTCCTGTGTGTGCGTATACATGTGTGTAAATAATGTATGATATATTAATATGTTGTATATTATTATGCATGTTTTCATTGGTGTGTATGTGCGCCTGCATGCATGTAAGCATCTTATTGTGCATGATATATGTATATTGAGATGCGTTATATTTATGCACGCAGGCAGGCAGACACTATTGTACTGTATTTATATTTACCGAGTTTTGTTGGTATCGACCCTGTTCACATTACACAGAGAGGTCACAGTGGATTGGATTGATAAAAGACAAACTTTAAGCTTAAAACTGGGAACAGCAGGTGATACCCAGCAAGAGCGAGAAGAGAGAAGCACACACGGAAAGACAGAGAGACAGATATATATATATATATATATATATATATATATATATATATATATATATATATATATATATATATATATATATATATATATATATATATATATATATGGAGAGAGAGAGAGAGAGAGAGAGAGAGAGAGAGAGAGAGAGAGAGAGAGAGAGAGAGAGAGAGAGAGAGAGAGAGAAACAAACAGAGAGAGAGAGAGATAAACAAACACGGAAACACAATCAGAAGAAGCAAACTCTCAAAAGGGATACACTGATACAATCATATAGGCCTACTAGAATCTAGTACTACGTTTAATTCTGACAATAGACTTGTTAATTTGGACGTGTGGTAATAATACGTCTACCCGGCGTGGAATGAATCTAGACTCATACTTATTCTATCGGGGGGGGGGGGGGACACACACACACACACACACACCACCCACAAACAGAGACTAAAAACACCTAATAGGACGCTGATAAACTGCAACCTCCTTGATACTGAAATCGGAAGCCATTGCCTTCACATTGGTAATTTTGATAATATGGATCCCTTTTCTAGCCCTACTCCCTTGCCTTGATACGGTTCCCTTTTCTAGCCCCAACCCTTTGCCACTGAGACATACCTTCATCCCTGCAACAACCTACTTTTACAACAGCACACCTCTACATCTGCTGCTGACTCTACTGTCTGTCGGTGTCACCTACCTAGACCTACCACCCCTGTCTTGTTGCCGTCTTGCCTTTGACCCCAGAGAGAGAGAGAGAGAGAGAGAGAGAGAGAGAGAGAGAGAGAGAGAGAGAGATTCATTCACCTCGCTAATCTTTCTATAGGCGAGCTTTGTCACTGGAACGCTTATCAATCTGCAGTGTGCCTTAGTAAGCATTCTTTTTCCACTCTGTTTATTCGAATACGACTTCTAGAAAGGCGCAGTGTTCGTGTCGTCGACGTTGTCGTCATAGTCGAATGATCTCTAGAACTCTGATAGTTCCACGAGGTCCAGTCGGTAGTGTTCCTTCACGCTCCTTATTGTCCTTGTTGTGTCAAGGAAGTTGCGTCCCGTATTGCGGGCATATTTGGATGCGGAAAGGCTTGAACGGATAACCCAGGCTCAATTGATATCGATCAGCGGATGAAAGCTGTACTGTATCGAAGAAGTGTTTGTAGTGTATTCACAAAGACTAGGACTAGGAGAGAGAGAGAGAAAAAACCAAGTTTCTCTAACAGGAGTACGCCTGGCTGTGTTTCACTAAAGACAGGAGTAGGAAGGATCTTTGTGTTTTCACTTTGGGTTTGTTTACTGTGTGTCCCACCACCCTACAGTCACCCATGTACGTTATTTCTCCCTTGGAACAACCCGTTGCCGAAAGTTGTTGATGGCACCTGTAGCCTGTAACATCAGCTGGCCTGGGTTTGGGGGGGTTTTGTTGTTGTTTTTCTTTCTTTTTGGAAAAAGTTAACTCTTTTGGTCGCAGAAAAAATATGTGTGCTAACGTAGTTAAAGTCTAAGACGGAATTTGATGTCACAGGTGTGACCATATAATGAAATATTTGCCTTGTGAATTATGCAGTGTTCCGGTCCATTAAGATCTGGGTAAATGTTAATGTCAGTCTCTGTGTGTTTAAAGTGTGTGTGGCGTGTGTATGTGGAGTCATCGATACATTCTTGTTCTTGTTCTAGTCATTTCAAGGAGATTCTGTTTGGTTTATGTACACTGATTTGTTTTCCAGGTCTTGTAAGTTTAATTTAATTGAAATATGTCGGTGATCTCAGGGGGGGGGGGGTAAAGGAAACAGCAAGGTGAAAGGCACGTGAAAGAAAGGAAAAGAAATAGATCTAGATCTAGGACCAATCATCACCGCCCGCCAAGCGTCCACGTATTGTTTTGCAGGAGATGCGCTTGTTGAAGTGAAGTACCTGTGTCCTGTTGGCCGATGTCTATCATTTGTTTCTCTGTGTGTGTGTGTCTACGAAATCTTTGTATTTCTCTGCTTGATGGTTTGTGTTGTGAGTATCTGGTGTGTGTTTTTCTTTATTTCCAAAGTAGGTGCTTGACCTCTCCTGGTGTGTATCACAATGTTCAAGATCTCAATATGATTGACACTTTGGAATGCTTTTCTTCATCTTCCGCCCCACCTGACATCCGTTATCTTTTACCTGTACTAGCTACCTGCTGCTCCGAATTGATTTTCACTGGCATCCATACGCTTAGCTTAAAAGTCATATTGTGTCGCATAACGTTTTGTTTTGATTAATTTGACACCGTAGTTTTCACAAAAAGTTGTTTTGTATTGTTTAGGCCTGTCCGTCCCGTCGTTTGGACTGGGTTAATATTCCCCGTCCCGTCCCCCGCCCCCCAGGCGGTTGGTTTGTCCATAATGAAGAGTGTAAGGTAACGGTGTATCCAATACTTACCTTTTCGTGTGGCTAATTTTTCTATTTACTAGATTTTGGTAAAATGTAAAAGTGACCAAACTATCACTTTTAGCTGCTGTAACTACGAGGAAAAACAACGCGTCTCAGTCAAACTTTCTTCAAATTTGTACCAGGTAGAGAACAAATCCATTTTTTTCTTCTGGCTCTCATCAGTGAAATAGGTAGCTGGATGTTGAGGTGTGCAGGTGACAGTAGATTGCACAACTGGCTGGTTTCAGTCATCAGCTGTCATGGTATCTATCGTGTTACCGTATGCAGAGTGTAAGGCTAATGGTAGAAGTAGAGCATTGTCCTCGTCCTTCATGCTATCGCACTATCATATTATTATACTGAACTTATCATGGGATTATACTGATCTTATCTCAGTCTTCTGTTTCCAGTTTGAGTCGCTATCCATGTACGTGAGACTATACTGATCTTACCTCAGTCTTCTGTTTCCAGTTTGAATCGCTACCCATGTAGTGAGACTATACTGATCTTACCTCAGTCTTCAGTTTCCAGTTTGAATCGCTACCCATGTAGTAAGACTATACTGATCTTATCTCAGTCTTCAGTTTCCAGTTTGAATCGCTACCCATGTAGTGAGACTATACTGATCTTACCTCAGTCTTCTGTTTCCAGTTTGAGTCGCTACCCATGTAGTGAGACTATACTGATCTTACCTCAGTCTTCTGTTTCCAGTTTGAATCGCTACCCATGTAGTGAGACTATACTGATCTTACCTCAGTCTTCTGTTTCCAGTTTGAGTCGATACCCATGTACGTGAGATTATACTGATCTTACCTCAGTCTTCAGTTTCCAGTTTGAGTCGCTATCCATGTACGTGAGATTATACTGATTTTACCTCAGTCTTCTGTTTCCAGTTTGAGTCGCTACCCATGTAGTGAGACTATATGTTACCTCTCAGTCTACTGTTTCCAGTTTGAGTCGCTACCCATGTAGTGAGACTATACTGATCTTCAGTCTTCTGTTTCCAGTTTGAATCGCTATCCATGTAGTGAGACTACTGATCTTACCTCAGTCTTCAGTTTCCAGTTTGAGTCGCTATCCATGTACGTGAGATTATACTGATCTTACCTCAGTCTTCAGTTTCCAGTTTGAATCGCTATCCATGTACGTGAGATTATACTGATCTTACCTCAGTCTTCAGTTTCCAGTTTGAATCGCTATCCATGTACGTGAGATTATACTGATCTTACCTCAGTCTTCTGTTTCCGGTTTGAATCGCTATCCATGTACGTGAGATTATACTGATCTTACCTCAGTCTTCTGTTTCCGGTTTGAGTCGCTATCCATGTACGTGAGATTATACTGATCTTACCTCAGTCTTCTGTTTCCAGTTTGAGTCGCTATCCATGTACGTGAGATTATACTGATCTTACCTCAGTCTTCTGTTTCCAGTTTGAATCGCTACCCATGTATGTGAAATTATGCCTGTAAACAGCCAAGGAATCTTTAACGTGCACAGTGTTGTGATCTGTACACGGGACCTCCTTTTGTCTCGAAAACGTTCGAGTAAATGTTTCAACCGTTGGCGAGGCTTGAACGCACAACCCTTTGGTTGAGAGGACGACGCATTGCCTCTGGACTATCGCGTCGCCCTTAGACTACCGGACAAGGAAAGCAATGCATTTGTAATCTCAGGTCACTTTTCACACCTTCACTTCCCTCCCCTTCTCCTGTGGAAAAGATGGAATGTTCTCAAACACGTTACATTATAATAATTACAGACATATCCGTGGCCGTTGAGCCTGTGTGTGTGTGTGTGTGTGTGTGTGTGGGTGTGGGTGTGTACATGTGTTGGGATGGGGACAGGGAGAAGCTGGCAAATGGAGAGATATGACTTGCCTGTCCGTCCCGTCGTTTGGACTCCGTGGTTAATATTGCTAGCCCCCGCGGTTTGTCCATAATGAAGAGCGCAAGGCAACGGTGTGTGGCTCAGAGATCCAGTGCTTACCTTTTTATGTGACCAACTGACTACCTGGGAAGAGGAGGGGAGGGGAGGACGGATTGGAACATTATGGTTGAATAGTAGGTCCACCCTGGATTGAACCTTCGTTTCAGTTTTGTTGTTTTGACTGTCGCATCATGTGGGGGGGGGGGGGTGGATATTTTACTCGAGAAAATTGACTTGACTGGAACCCGCGACCTTTTGGTTCAGATGTCGACACCTTCCCTCTGGACTGCCCAGTCTCCTCTCTAATCAAACTTTGTGGAAACGTTTTCCTATAACGTTTTCCTATAACGTTTTCCTATAACGTTTTCCTATAACGTTTTCCTATAATGTTTTCCTATAATGTTTTCCTATTGTTGAGCACGCAGGTTGAAGGCGCTGGAGATTGTTTTGCCATGAGTTTGTGCCTAGTCGACAGCTGATGTTCAAAATGTCACATCCTAATATTGTTATGTGATAAGCAGTTGTGTGTCGCTGTTCCAGTCATACTTTTACTTTCACGTTATGTTTACCTGGTTAGTTTGCCATGTTGTCAATGGATCTTTTCAGCAGTTGTGTGTCGCTGTTCCAGTCATACTTTTACTTTCACGTTATGTTTACCTGGTTAGTTTGCCATGTTGTCAATGGATCTTTTCAGCAGTTGTGTGTCGCTGTTCCAGTCATACTTTTACTTTCACGTTATGTTTACCTGGTTAGTTTGCCATGTCGTCAATGGATCTTTTCACCACTGTAACAATATTTTTAATAAGTCTTGTTTACAATATTGTGTCTCGTTTTGGGGACTTTCTTCGTTATTGTTTTTTATTTCCAGATATGTTGTTGTTTTGTTATTGTTGTTGTTTCTTGGGGACAGGGTTAAGTTTGTTACGGTTTTTGCTAGAGTTCTTTTTGTGTTGTTGCCTTGGTTTTGTTTTCCACCAAATGTCCATTGATTTCATTCACGAATCCTTATTCCCTTATTCAATGTGCTCATGCTTGAGATCATCTCATGGCGGTCAAGCGTCCACTGGTTTGACGTCCATGCCGGGAACTCCGCGAGACTTTGAAATAAACCATAAACGAGACTTTGGTGTAGAACTTTAAAGCTCGTTGATGCGGTTGTCAGTCGCTCCTGCTTGTAATAACTCCAGGAGTGGGGAACATTTTTTTTTTATGATTGCCACGAAGCCGCAAACTTTGGGCCGTTTTCTCACTGACTAAAATGTCCAAGATCGTAAAGTTAAAGATTGGCCTGCCTATCTCTATTGAACCATGGCACATGTAATGTGTTCGTCAAATGAGAGTATACATTATAGAAGTCTATGGTATCAATTTGGGGTTCCTTTCATCTCTTACAAATATCTTTTTACCTACAAACTACCTGTTTCTTCATAATTCCCACTGATACGATGGACAAAGTGAATTTAAATGAAAGTAGGAATGAAACCTTTGAATGCCGATGTGTGTCTCTCTCTCCCCTCCCCCTCACACACATACACACACACACACTCTCACACACACACACACACACCACACTACACTCTGTCTGTCTATCTATATATCTATCTGCATATCTATCTATTTGTTGCCTTCTCTCTCAACTCGTGACGCTATCGTTTTGTTAGCGATTTGTTGTTCTGTCGACACCGTGTATAATGCCATCGGTATCATTGGTGTTATCATACCACCAGGTGTCACGTGACACCGTCTCGCCAGTCCCTTGCAGTGCACGTTTGTCACGCTTGCAGAAAACGCCCACCATTGGCTTGTGGCCTTTCCAAATGTATTCTTTCTTTTCTTTTTCTTTTTTTAGCAATATGTCCACGTCATTAAAGTGATTAGCGGGTGCTTGTGGTAGATCTTACTTCTTTCTTTTTCACACTTTCACATGTCGTTCTTTTATCTTGCTATACTACTAACTAGACACAATGGTGTAGGTCAGTAGAGTACTAACCAGACACAATGGTGAGGTCAGTACATGGGAACATTTTCCGTCAAACAGACATATACTACTAACTAGACACAATGGTGTAGGTCTGTAGAGTGCTATGGGAACATGGTTTCCGTCAAACAGACATATACTACTAACTAGACACAATGGTGTAGGTCTGTAGAGTGCTATGGGAACATGGTTTCCGTCAAACAGACATATACTACTAACTAGACACAATGGTGTAGGTCAGTAGAGTGCTATGGGAACATGGTTTCCGTCAAACAGACATATACTACTAACTAGACACAATGGTGTAGGTCAGTAGAGTGCTATGGGAACATGGTTTCTGTCAAACAGACATATACTACTAACTAGACACAATGGTGTAGGTCAGTAGAGTGCGATGGGAACAGCCCAATTTCTTCTGTTTTGTGTGTGTGTGTGTGTGTGTGCACAGTTCGATTCCATACATGAATTGGTCATTGGGGACGGTTGGCTGGAGGTGCTGGTAGGTCCTACTCCTTTCAATGAATTGGCCTTTTAATTGTAAGACTGATGGCTCCTTTTCTTCAGGAAACGATTTTCTTTGTGAATTATACACGTGTTGTCGACGTTGTTTTGTCAACAACTAGGTAAAGAAAAAAAGGTGTGTCGTTATGGTGTACCAATTGGCGGTGTTAGTAAAGGATGGCATGAGGGGAAAACACCTTTGGAGATGGAATCAATTTTTAAGCTGAGCTCTATAGAGAGAGGGAAAAGAAGATGGAAACAGCTACACTGTAGGATAATCGCTTGTGTGAAGCTGAGTAAGTCGAAAGGGCGATCTGTTGCCCTCGCTCGTCGAGTGAAATTTGATTAATTTCATAATGGTATTTATGGTATTTTACTTTTGATATCAAAGATTTAGGTCGTAAACTGTCATCAGTACAAGAAAATCAATTTGGGGAAAAACTAAACAAAAGAAAGAAAGAAAAAACAAAAACAGACAGACTGGTACAGTGTATTTCTCAATGCGATAACTAACATAAGTTATTCTCAACTATACTACATTTTTCTTATTAGACAGCTTAACCAGTTGATGCCGCATAAAAAAAAAAACCCAACTCTAGTCCTGTGCTGTCATGATGTTAACTACATGTAGTATGTCCCTAATCGCGTTGACCATCAGCTGTTAATAGTAATAGTTGCGGTGGCTCAGACTTGACCTTATCAGGTCTAATGGTGTGTGTGTGCACTGTACGGGCCTCCAGTCAATTATAATAGCCTAGGGCCTAGAAGCCTAGAAGCTTTAGTGTTGAAAGCAGTCATCCTTTGGGTCGGAGGGGAGGAGAGCTTATCATGTCTTGTCTTGTCACCTCCCTGTGTGCACGACGTGGCGACTCCCCCCCCCCCTCCCCCTCCACTCACTGGTCATAGGACTGAAGTAAAAAAAAGTCGTGGCTAAGGCGGCCAGTGGTCATTTCCCATTTCCGACTTTTGACTCCTTTCGTACCGGGGACTCAGTAGTCCAGAGGCAAGGTGGCGGCCTCTCAACCAATAGCTATAATAGGTAGTGGGTTCAAGCCCCGCCAACTGTTGAATCATTTTCTCGATTTTATTTCGACAAAAATTTACCCCCCCCTCCCTTTCTAAGGTCAGGTAAGTGGATCGACACCTAGTCCCATCAGAGACGAACGATAAAAGGAGGTCCCGTGTGAAGATCAGAACACTGCGTTCAAGATCCATTGGCTGTCTACACAGGGCAATCCGGACAAAATAAAAATCCTACCAAAAAGCCCCGAGAACACTTTAGTTGTGGATGTGGGTAAATCAAATCAAGTAAAAAACACCCGTTCGTATCACTAGAGTTTAATGGATTAAACTTGCTAATGTTTGTGAATGAGGAGAGTGGTAAAAGAGGCAGGAGGCAGGAATGGTTTATATTGACCAGTTCGATCTATTGAGTTTTTTACCACGATAGTAGAAGTAGAAACGCGGTTACGCTCCGTCTCTATGGACGTCTGGCCTTACCTACCTACCTACCTACCTACCTACCTACCTACATACCTACCTACATACCTACCTACCTACCTACCTATACCTACCTACATACCTACCTACATACCTACCTACCTACATACCTACTTACATACCTACCTACCTACATACCTACCTACCTACAACCTACCTACTTACATACCTACCTACCTACCAACAACCTACCTACCTACCTACCTACCTACTTATCTACCTACCTACCTACATACCTACATACCTACCTACATACCTACCTACATACCTACATACCTACATACATACCTACCTACATACATACATACCTACCTACATACCTACATACCTACCTACATACCTACATACCTACATACCTACCTACCTACCTACATACCTACATACCTACATACCTACATACCTACCTACATACCCACCTACATACCTACATACCTACATACCTACATACCTACCTACCTACATACCTACATACCTACCTACCTACCTACCTACTTACCTACCTACCTACCTACCTACCTACTTACCTACCTACCTACCTACATACCTACATACCTACCTACATACCTACATACCTACCTACCTACCTACCTACATACATACCTACATACCTACCTACATACCTACCTACATACATACCTACATACCTACCTACATACATACCTACATACCTACCTACATACATACCTACATACCTACCTACATACCTACATACCTACCTACCTACCTACCTACATACCTACATACCTACCTACCTACATACCTACATACCTACCTACCTACCTACATACATACCTACCTACCACATGGGTACCTACACTAACGCTATATTATTGTTATTTTTTATATATTATTGTTATTATTATTATTAGTAGTAGTAGTAGTAGTAGTAGTAGTAGTAGTAGTAGTAGTAGTAGTAGTAGTAGTAGTAGTAGTAGTACTCTAGTAGTAGTACTATTTTTTAGTAGTAGTAGTAGTTATTATTAATTATTAGTAGTAGTAGTAGTCGTAATATTTAGTAGTAGTAGTTATTATTATTATTATTATTATTAGTATTATTATTATTAGTATTATTATTATTATTATTATTATTATTAGGAGTATTATTATTATTGATATTAATATCTCTAATTTTATGCAATGTAAATTACTTTCTTATTAATGTAGATAGTGGCCGGACTAGGGATAGTAAGGTACCGAGTTCGAATCCTAGTAGTGTTATTTTAAAGATTAACACTATTATTATTATTACTATTATTATTAGCATTAGCTCTTGGGATTATTATTATTATTATTATACTATTTGGGATTATTATTATGCGTCAGGTGGGTACAAGCACTACTAGCTCTTGGGAATGTAATACAAGCACTTTAAACATATTCAGGTGGGTACAAGCACTACTTATTCTTGGACATATGCGTCAGGTGGGTACAAGCATTAGCTCTTGGGAGTAAACATATGCGTCAGGTTGGTACAAGTACTAGCTCTTGGGAGTAAACATATGCGTCAGGTTTCCAAGCACTCTAGCTCTTGGGAGTTAACATATGCGTCAGGTGGGTACAAGCATTAGCTCTTGGGAGTAAACATATGCGTCAAGTGGGTACAAGCACTACTAGCTCTTGGGAGTAAACATATGCGTCAGACTAGCGTCCTGGCTAGGTGCTTATTTTTGTCACATGTCCCACTTCACTAGAAACTCTCCTGCTCTATAGGCCGTAAGTAAAACATATGGCATCTAGATTCGTTGGCTAAACTAGTTTGATGATCCACTACCTGTTGAAAAACAATTTTCTTGGTAATAAGGGTAAACGGCGATAACGTTTTTATTAATGCTCCAACTGGCAAATGAATCATTTAACGAGGAAATGTTGATGTGGCTCTTGGGAGTAAACGTGGATGTGTACGTGCATGTGTGTATGGACTTTGAACGTAAGTCATAATTGGCTATGCCTGGCTCATACTTTTAGTTAGCATCATATCATGTTATCAATCATTGGTTGGAGAGGTTTAAATCTGAAGCGCTCAGTCTGCTGAAAGCTCTTCTACTTGGGCAGTAACACATCTCACCATGTTCGCAATGCTCGTCACGTGTTGCTGGACATGGTACAAGCACTACTAGCTCTTGGGAGTACATAGTACACACATCACAACATTATTACATTCTGAAACTCTCATAACTAACCGACTTGCGTATCACCAGCTCATTTAGCGGAGGAAACATATGCACCGTCAAGTGGTGTACAAGCACTATCTGCATCTATAGTCATCTTCTTTGTCATACCACTATGGTTTAATTGGTAATATATCTACATCTATGTCATCTTCTTTGTCATACTAGCGTAATATATCTACATCTATAGGTCATACCACTATGGTTTAATTGGTAATATATCTACATCTATAGTCATCTTCTTTGTCATACACTATGGTTTAATTGGTAATATATCTACATCTATAGTCATCTCTTTGTCATACCACTATGGATTTTAATTTGCTAATATATCTACATCTATAGTCATCTTCTTTGTCATACCACTATGGTTTTAATTTGCTAATATCTACAGCTATAGTCATCTTCTTTGTCATACCACTATGGTTTTAATTTGGCATCTACATCTATAGTCATTTCTTTGTCATACCACTATGGTTTTAAACTAATATATCTACAGCTATAGTCATCTTCTTTGTCATACCACTATGGTTTTAATTTGCTAATATATCTAAGCTATAGTCATCTTCTTTGTCATACTACTATGGTTTTAATTTGCTAATATATCTACGCTATAATCTTCTTTCATACCACTATGGTTTTAATTGCTAATATATCTACATCTATAGTCTGGCAAATGAATTGCTAATATATCTAATCTATAGTCATCTTCTTTGTCATACCACTATGGTTTTAATTTGCTAATATATCTACATCTATAGTCATCTTCTTTGTCATACCACTATGGTTTTAATTTGCATTTATCTACAGCTATAGTCATCTTCTTTGTCATACTACTGTGTTTCTTCTGACATCACATTGTGTGTCATGCCGGAGGTATAACGATCTAGATTCTAGCTATTTCTCGTTTGTTGTCTGACGAAGGGCACATGCACGCATTTGTTCTGTCTTTATTATGGAGTTGTCACTTTGTCATATTTCGCCTAGCACGCGCAATAACCTGGTGCCGTCGAGTTGTTTTTTCTTGTGCTGTTTGGGTGGTGTGCACTTTGCGTCCTTACTTCCTTCCTGTCATTCATCCATATCCATGTCTCTTTCATCTTGCTGTTTGGGTGGTGTGCACTGCGTCGCACTTCCTTCCTGTCGATATCATATCCATGTCTTTCATCTTGCTTTTGGGTGGTGTGCAATCATTGTCATTCGCCAATCGTCTTTCATCTTGCTGTTTGACTTTGGTCCTTACTTCCTTCCTGTCATTCGTCCATATCCATGTCTTTCATCTGGCTGTTTCCTCTTAAATCTTATGACTTGAATCTGCTATTACTATTTTTTTTACTACTTCAAACACCTGTATTCCGCTTGCGGTCACCGTAAAGTCGTCACACATCCCCAACATGGCCGTTGTAAAAGATAGTTGAGGCGTAGACGGATTTAGTCTGCAGTTAGTGTTTCCTATTCAATTTTGGTTGGTTTTGGATCCTTACTCAACCTTAGACTGCAGCAGCAACTATAAAAGTAGATGGTGAAATTTACACACAGATGACTTTTAATTCAACGCATTGCTGGACATGCAAACCATCTATAGGTTTGCTGAAGCTACTGTTAGTTTTGGTTACAGGCCCATGACTGTCATGTCTCCCACAACATTATTAATCATTCCCCATGAAACTCTGTTTGTGTTTCATAAATCTAAATCAACCGACTTGCGTATCACCAATGCTCTCATTTATATAAAGCCTGCCACGAATCAGGTTTAGTTTGATAGTAGTGATACGTGTAACTCTCTACTTCCGTCTAATATTGGAATCAGGATACCGTCCCAACACTTTACTTCTGCTTGGTCGACACCTATATGGGCTCTTCCTACCGTTTCTTGTCTTACTGACACTTTACCTCGGCGCAATGAATAATGGTTGACTGGTCAAATGTAAAGTGGTTGTCTGTTGTTTTCCTTTCTTTCTTGTCATGTGTGTGTGTGTGCGTGTGGCCTGCTGACCACTATCCCGCAGCAATTTAACAATGGGGTAAGAGTATGCAATACACACACACGTAATATATCATACATAATATTAATGTTGCGAGTTAAGGCTTTGATAATTTGCATAAAGACATGTGGTTTACACACACAAATAATAAATGGTAATATAAAATAGCTAAACAAACACGTGTTCATGTGGTGTATATGTGGGTGTTCTTGTGTGTGTGTGTGTGTGTGTGTTGCAAAGAACATGACCAAAGGTATGTGCTTTGTCAAGCCCCAGTCCGATGGTAATATATCTACATCTGACTAGCCTATCCCCATTCCTCGTTGATTCGCTGATGATTCGATTCATGTGACGTTTTCAATATGTCTAATATCATATACATAACAACCCTCTCCTCTCCCCAACTCGCACTACCAGTCATCTTCTTCTGTCTCTCTCCACTATCTCTTTCTCTCTCTCTCTCTCTCTATATCTCTCATCTATAGTCATCTTCTTTGTCATACCACTATGGTTTTAATTTGCTAATCTATCTCTCAGCTATAGTCATCTTCTTTGTCATACCACTATGGTTTCTGTCTTTGCTAATATATCTACATCTATAGTCATCTTCTTTGTCTTTCCTCTATGTCCTTCCCTCCCTCTCTCTCTCTCTCTCTCTCTCTCTCTCTCTCTCTCTCTCTCTCTCTCTCTCTCTCTCTCTCTCTCTCTCTCTCTCTCCTTCCCTCTCTCTCTCCCTCCTTTCCTCTCTCTCTCTCTCTCTCTCTCTCTCTCTCTCTCTCTCCCTCCCTCCCTCCCTCCCTCCCCCTCCCTCCCTCCCTCCCCCTCCCTCTCTCTCATTATATGGGATTGGTTTGTCTTTTACAACTCTTCTCTTTGGTCATTATTCTTTTTCATATAAATGTGGCCTATGTCCTGTAGACTCCCCCATAACATTATATAGTACACACTGGAATATCTACAGCTAGAAGAAAAAAAGATCATTGTCGTTTTGTTAATCATCTTCTTTTTTTTGTCATACCAAATATTGCTAATGTGTTTTATCGATTTGAGATCAAATGGATATCTACAGCTACCCTAACACCCCCACACACACGTCACATACACACATACACACATACATACACATTACACTCATACTACTACACTGGTTTTTTGAATTTGCTAATATTTATCTACATCTATAGTCATCTTCTGTAAATTTTTGTCTTGATTGACCACTTTCATTCATTTCTAATTGCTAATATATCTACATCTATAGTCATCTTCTTTGTCTCTCTCTCTCTATGGTTTCTCTCTTGCTAATATATCTACATCTATAGTCATCTTCTTTGTCATACCATATATATCCCTCTCTCTCTCTCTGTGTCTCTGTCTCTCTGTCTCTCTGTCTCTCTGTCTCTCTCTCTCTCTCTCTTTCTCTTCTCTCTTGCTAATTTATTTTCATATTTTTATTTCATTCTAGATCTGAACCTTCCACTCTCGCTCATTCTTCACACCCCCTCTGTTACGTTCTTAACATCACTGTCTTTTCTTTCTTTATTTCTCCTTTATGTTTTTCTTCTGATTGTGTGATGCCGAAGGTATAGATCTAGATTGTAGATATTTCTCGTTTGTTGTCTGACGAAGGGTTATACCGAAACGTCACGTGTTTGTTCTGTCTTTATTAATGTTGTTACTTATTGTCATATTTCGCCATACTACTGTGTAATGATACTCAAAAGACAAACAATCACAATGAGTAGTCATACCGTAATATAGGAAGTTGACGATCCGTGTATCCACGGTATTTGAAACTGGATCTCCATCAATGTTTACAAACTAAGAAACAATTTATACAGAACGTGTTATGGGTGCGTGTGGGTATTGTCAACACTCAAGCACAACTAGGAACATTATTTTACTACAGTTTCCTTGATTTGATCTGAAAACGTCAACGTAATAAACAATTCACCCATTTCTCTCAACCTGGCGGAAAATTTTAAACTAGGAGCGGATGAGCTTTCAATCTTCTTCGTAGTTGTTCGTGTTCAATCGGTATAGGCTGGCATCCCAGCCGATATACTAGTAATAATGATAATAATAATAATATTAATAATAGTAGTAATAGTAATAGTAATAATAATAGTAAAAATAATAGTAATAGTAATAATAATAGTAATAAGTAATAATAATAGTAATAGTAATAATAATAATAGTAATAGTAATAATAGTAATAGTAATAGTAATAGTAATAAAAATAATAGTAATAATAATAATAATAATAATAGTAATAGTAATAATAATAATAATAGTAATAGTAATAAAAATAATAGTAATAATAATAGTAATAATAATAATAATAATAGTAATAATAATAATAATAATAATAATAGTAATAGTAATAATAGTAATAGTAATAGTAATAGTAATAAAAATAATAGTAATAATAATAGTAATAGTAATAGTAATAGTAATAGTAATAATAATAGTACTAGTAATAATAATAATAGTAATAGTAGTTGTAATAGTAATCGTAATCGTAATAGTAATAATAGTAATAGTAATAATAATAATAATAATAATAATAGTAATAGTAATAATAATAGTAATAATAATAATAATAGTAATAATAATAGTAATAATAATAATAAGTAATGATAATACTAATAGTAATAGTAAATGGCGAAATATGACAATAAGTGACAACTTCACTAATAAAGGCAGAACTTTATTAATGGGTTGTCACTTATTGTCATCTACTCCACTGTAGCTCCTTCGTAATAGTAATAATAATAGTAATAATAATAATAATAGTAATGGTAATAGTAATAGTAATAATAATAATAGTAATAGTAATCGTAATCGTAATAGTAATAATAATAGTAATAATAATAATAATAATAATAATAATAGTAATGGTAATACTAATAGTAATAATAATAGTAATAATAATAGTAATAGTAATAATAATAATAATAGTAATAATAATAGTAATAATAATAATAGTAATAACAATAGTAATAGTAATCGTAATCGTAATAGTAATAGTAATCGTAATCGTAATAGTAATAATAATAATAATAATAGTAATAATAATAGTAATCGTAATAGTACTAGTACTAGTACTTGTGCTGTGGGACGAGGATGACATAGAGCCAATCATATTCTGTTTACAAGTGTCGCCACTTAATGTCTTAAAAACTAGCCAGGCTCCCAATTATGTCCCTTTATCGGCTTTGTACGAATGAAGAATTAGGTCGAAATCTCACGCCTTTAAACGTTTTTCCACTTCCTTAGAAAATAAGATTTCATCATTTTAAGAGGAAAAACAGACTGTCGGTTTTTTTATTTATGTCGTATTAACCTTCTTTTTATATTTGTGTCACGTTATGTATCTTTTTTCGTGTGTGTTATTAACTTTTTTGTGTGTGTTATTAACCTTTGTGTGTGTGTGTGTGTGTGTTCACTGTTTACCGATGTTAGTATAATGCTTTGTTTGTTTGTTGATTTAGCTATATTATGTTTGTGAGAGAAGACACTACGTCTGCCCATGTCAGTGTTGGTGCATACAAGGCGTAAGTACCTGGCCAAATGGATCCAAGGAGAGGTCATCGGGGCTCTGTTGCAGGTCAAAGAAGGGATTGGACAGTGAAGGAGAAGCTAGGGCATGTTTTTTTCTCTGAATAAGTTTGTGTAAACAGAAAGGAACGGTAGTTGCTGCTTATGAAAAAACAAATGTCTACACAGTACCCATCACGAGCAATATGTTAAGATATCAAATCTTGCTGTCTTTGTGCATTTTACGTCACATACACATATATATATATATATATATATATACATATATATATATATATATATATATATATATATATATATATATATATATATATATATATATATATATATATATATATATATATATGTTGCTTGTTTATTATATCAGTTGGCAATGTTGATAGAGATGATTGAGTGGATCTCAGAATTGTTCACGCCCATCAATCCCTATGTGGGCGGTTGGTGGGCGCCACTAGAAGATCTTATTTCTTTCCTTTTACACTTTCGTTTATCTTTCATAATGCTATTTCTTCTTACTTCACCATGAGACCACCGCATATGGTGTTCGGGTAAATTTCAATCTACCAACGTCAATCTCTGTGATCTTTCAGTGCAACTGGGATTTTGACATCTTCGACATTGTTATAATTAATACATCGTAGTACACCAAAATGGTGCAGTGGTGTGTATGTTTATAATGTATCGACCTGCTTCGATCGGCCGTTAGTACACTCACTACTCACACTCACACTCACACTCACACTCACACACTCAGTGTGTCGGAAGTCAACCACCCACTGTGTAGTAAGGTTATGTAGCCTGGCCCAATACTCACACCATGAGTTATTGGCACAAGGCGGGTGGGTTGCTAACTGCCATCCATCTGGCATCGTTACGTCTGCCGAAGCAATGCCCGCAACGTTTAGGACAATTCGTCTGATTTCGTTCCATGACAGTTGCAAGTGGGGGGATTCCAGTCTGTCAGGTCAAAAGCTCCCTGACGGACTTCACCCGTGACCTGCATCAAAGACACTGAGGCATGACCCCCTGGACAATCTCCCAAGCCTTGAGTACCGGTACATGTAGTTTGGATCTTTGTTGTTGTTGACGTTTCTGTAGCGGGTAGTTTGTGACATTCTCTTCTTCATGCGCCGTCTTCATTGACGATCATGGATCTCCCTTTGCTCTGTCTCTTTCGAGGATCGGATACAGTTGTTATTGATGCTCCTCCTACCTGTGTTTGTGATTTTACTCATCTTTCTTCCTCTCCCTCTCCTTCTCCTCTCTCTCTCTTCCTCCCCCTCTCTCTCATCTCTCTCTCTCTCTCTCCCTCTCTCTCCCCCCCTTTTCCCTCTCTCTCTCTCTCTCCCTCTCTCCCCCCCTCTCTCTCTCCTCTCTCTCTTTCTTTCTCTCTCTCTCTCTCTCTCTCTCTCTCTCGTCTCTCTCTCTCTCTCTCTCTCTCTCTCTTCTCCCTCCCTCCCTCCCTCTGTCTCTGTCTCTGTCTGTCATCTCTCTCTCTCTCTCTCTCTCTCTCTCTCTCTCTCTCTCTCTCTCTCTCTCTCTTCGTCTCTCTATCCATGTCTTTCATCTCCCTCTCCCTCTCCCCGCTCTCGCCCTCCCCGCCCTCCCCCCGCCCTCTCTCTCTCTCTCTCTCTCTCTCTCTTCTCTCTCCTCTTACCCCCCCCTCTCTCTCTCTCTATCTCTTGTCTTTCATCTTGCTGTTTGGGTGGTCTGCACTTCTCCATCTCCCCCCTCTCTTCTCTCTCTTCCTGTCTTCGTCCATATCCATGTCTTTCTCTTTCTTCTCTCTCTTAAATCTTATGACTTGAATCTGCTATTACTATTTTTACTATTACGGAATTAACTCAAACACCTGTATTCCTCTTGTAATGGTATACTAACTGCAATAAAGTCTGTCTCGGACCTAGGCTGTGGCCCCAACATTTATCTGAATGCCGTTTATAAAAGATACTGTGTGTGTGGTGTCCTTTCCCTCGTATGACCCCTCAAGGATTTAGTCTGCAGTTAGTGTTTCCTATTCAAGACTCTTTTGGAGGGTTTTGCTTTCGAAAGATAGGCTAGTTTACTGTCAACATGCCTTGACTTTACACTGCTAGACTAGACTGCATGCTGTGATTGGAGTAGAAGAACAGCAACACGAAGAATAACAACAAGAAGATGATAAATGATGTAGATGGTAAATTTACAGAGTGAGTTGGAGGGAAACATGCGGAGGAAGAAGAAAAGATGAAACATGTCCAAACGAAAAAAAAGAACAACCATGAGATTCCAGATACTCCCCCCATACATACATACATCTCATACTCATACATACATCATACATACATACATACATACATACATACATACATACATACATACATACATCATTCATGCATGCATAGATTTATACATAAATACATAGATTCATACATAGATACATACATACATACATACATACATACATACATACATACATACATACATACATACATACCTACCACACCCATACATACATACATACATACATACATACATACATACATACATACATACCTTTTAACAAGCAAAATGAAGGTGTTGGTGATTAACCAGAGCTTCCTCCCACTCTCCCTTCCATTGCAAACTTCATCTATAGGTTTGCTGAAGCTACTGTTAGTTTTGGTTACAGGCCCAATGGCGGACAGGTCGGAAGACAAGAGCAAGAAGTAAGGGGGGTGTGTGGCTTGCTGCAAGACATGGTTGGTTTGACTTTGAGTTTGACCCATTTCAGGACTTGATGGCCTGGATGGAATGTAGACACACGCTTCAATGGTTACTTTGTTGTAGCTTGTTTAGCCAAGTGTAGGCGTTGCAAAGTTTGTGTGTGTGTGTGTGTGTTTGAAGGAGGAGATAACCATGTGTGTGTAGGTGTAGAGTTGGTGTGCTAGGTTGGCATTTTATACTTCTAGGGGGGTTGTAGATATTGTTGGGAGGTAGGTAATTAGACGTATTATTATTTCCGTGCACAGATGACTGTGTATATCTGTGAATAACAGTTTTGTCTTTTTTTGTTGTTTGTTTTAAATATAATATATTTTATTTTTTTATTTATTGCGTTTGTTTGCTGTGAATTCTATAATTGTTTGGAGTTACACAGATGTTGGTGCTTTATGCTTCATTTCTGTCACACAAGTGTCTGCCACTGACACTGACACTGTGGGCTTGGAGAAAGTGAAGTTCACGTTTTGGAACTAACATAATAGTAATACTAATACTAATACTAATACTAATACTAATACTAATACTAATAGGCTTCGATTATAATTGGATTTTGATTGCACGTGTGCCTCACTCGTAGGTCTTCCAGTTCCAGTGGCTGATTGGCGGGTTCCTACTCTTTTCCTTTCTTTTTTTAAATGTCTTGTCCTTCATCTTTCTTTCTATTGTTGTGGCTGGTTGGTAGGCGCTTCTGGTAGGTCCTACTTTTCGCCTTTCACTTCATTTATCTTGCACATTTGTTTGTTCTAAATCCACCCAGAGATCGCCACATGGCGTGAATGATGCTTATGTCAATGGAACCAACCAGCAAACCATCTTTCTCTTGTCTAGCCTGAGATGCCACCATGTGGTGGACCAGGTGATCTGCAAACAAACATCGATGTCACACTGTTAGAAATACTCCCTGACTTATTTTTCACCTACGCTTATTATTAGTATTATTATTATTATTATTATTTTATTATTATTATTATTATTATTATTATTATTATTATTATATTATTATTATTATTATTATTGTTATTATTATTATTATTATTATTATTATTATTATTATTATTATATTGTTGTAATAGTGTTGTTGTTATTACTGTTGTTATTTTTATTATTATTATTAATATGTTTAAATTGTATTATTCCTTTTCAAATTAATATTCTCATCGTCATTGTCCGTGCTAACCGCTCAAGATTTCTTCAAGACTCTTATCGAAATCGGCTAAGCTCGCTGTTTGGTATGCAGTGATTAGGTTTATGACTACCGGTACCTTTCTGTCGTGGTGTGCTTTAATTTTGCCTGTTTGTTTAATGTGTCCTCCTCGCCTACGCCGTTCCTGGTTTAACATTCATCGATTATCTGAATAATAGTAATAGTAATTGCAAATGGTGCAATGTTAAATACCTGCTGTCAATGAATCATTATTTCTAGTAATAGAACAGAATCCTCTGTTTGCACCATCAACACAGACATTTATAGGTCAGGTAACCGTAGTGTTGTGAGCTGGTAACCACGTCGACACTGATGCAAGGCGTTGCAGTTGAACCGTAGTGTTGTGAGCTGGTAATCACGTCGACATTGGTTCAATGCGTTGTAGCTGAACCGTAGTGTTGTGAGCTGGTAATCACGTCGACGCTAGTGCAAGGCGTTGTGCTGAACCGTAGTGTTGTGAGCTGGTAATCACGTCGACACTAGTGCAAGGCGTTGTAGCTGAACCGTAATGTTTTGAGCTGGTAATCACGTCGACACTGGCGCAAGGCTCCACGGCTGGTACAGCTGGTGGCATGGGTTGTTTTATTACGCTGTACTCTTAAAAAAGACTTAACTCTAGTTTTGTCACTTGGCTCAAGTGTGAATGAGTACCCAGCTATAGGTAGATAGTTGATTTAAATTAATCATAATTTCTGGGACTATATACTTCATTAAAACATATCATGATAGGAATATGGTTAACAATGGCATTTTTCAGCAAAAATAAAATCTTAATTCAATGAAACCTCTGTATTAGACCCCAATATATACAATCCCGCCGGAGTTTTCAACAAGAGCAGCAGCTTCTTTCACTATACTAAATTGGTACTTTATGCACAGGGGTCACAGAAACCATGACACTAGGTCCACCGTGTAAGCATTTCACCATAAGACAGAGCATAGAGGTTGCCTTTGAATCAGGGTTATTTTTAGCTAACCCGTTTAAAACACCACCAGAATAAGCCACTGTTGGACGAATCTTAACCTTGTCAATAATCAAAAATACATTCTTCTGCACATCATTTGTTTTTAAAAATGTTTTCCCCAACACTTGGTCAATGCTGGTCGCAGAAATAATGGATTGTAGCTTTCGTGTACTTGGAAGCACCACAAATTCACGAAGTTGAGCATACTTACAATTCGGAAAAGATTCAAGGGCAAAACAATAATCAGATACACAGAAGTTTTTGTGACACAACAGTTGCAACTGCCTTGTGATAAAGTTAAGTTTTTTTGCCTTGTCAGCATCCAGTAAACCTGAATGATCATGGGACTGAAGAATCGTTACCACTTTTTCAATCACACTAGTCACACTAAGATCATATTTGAACACTGAATTAGCAGCTGCAAAGAATTGGGAGTAGCTAGCCAACCCATTGTTTGGATTCAAAATTTTACCTAACGGCACACTAATCCCTTTCTTAAAAGCATAAAGAGTTAAAGGAGAACTCAATGTAGTTTTATCATTAACAATTATTGAAATGTAACTCTGCTTGAAATCCTTTGTCATGAACACATGCAAATTTATCTTCTGATCGAGATATCATCAGCCTATCATATTTTCTTTGTAATTCTTTGTCAGGGCAAAATTAGAAAAAGAACTGATCTTGTCTTTCTTTAGAAAATATTTAAGTTGTTGGTCTTCAGCTTTTGGGCGACGAGGCTTTGGCTTTGGTGTTGGTAAACACGAAGTTGGAACATTAAAAACAGATGGTGCACATGCCGGTCTAGTATGGCCTCCAGGTAGCTTTATCATTTTAATATTTTTCAGGCCAATGCCTTTCACAGATGAAAAATTTAGACGGTTCGATAACAAAGTCTTTACGTGGAGGTAACACATCCAACCATGCTTGCTTTTCACATTCATCTTTGGGTAACCGAAACACACGACACTTGTTAGATTCATCGGCGAAATATGACAATAAGTGACAACTCCACTAATAAAGACAGAACAAACACGTGACGTTTCGGGTATAACCCTTCGTCAGACAACAAACGAGAAATATCTAGAATCTAGATCTAAGTACTACCTCAGTCTTTTACCTTGGGCTTTAGCACTGTATACTGATTTAGCGTTTGTTGTCTGACGAAGGGTTATACCCGAAACGTCACGTGTTTGTTCTGTCTTTATTAGTGGAGTTGTCACTCATTGTCATATTTCGTCTTTGACTTCACTCCACTGTGGCTCCTTCGTATTATTCACAGCTATTTAGATAGTTCACATTGCCACATCTCTTTGTTGTTTACGTTATTTATCTTTTTTTAATTGCTAATAGATCTAGATCTATAGTCATCTTCTTTGTCATACTACTCTGACATCACATTGTGTGATGCCTGAGGTAGTACTTAGATCTAGATTCTAGATATTTCTCGTTTGTTGTCTGACGAAGGGTTATACCCGAAACGTCACGTGTTTGTTCTGTCTTTATTAGTGGAGTTGTCACTTATTGTCATATTTCGCCTTTGACTTCACTCCACTGTGGCTCCTTCATATTATTGTTAGATTCATCGTAATTTCCCCTACAATTCACAATGCCACATTTATTTGGCATTTTAAACGAGAACAGATTTCACAACATTAATTAGATCTAGATCTAGATCTAACTATTAAAAGTAACAATGTGAGGATGAATTGGTTTTAACTTTAGAATAGAAACATCACTGATATTGTGATAATATTCCTTCACTTTCCAACTCGAACTTCGATTCAAATCAATGAAAACAAACCGAGGCTCTTCTAGTTCCGGTGATGTAAGCTTGCGATAGCAAAATAGTTTGCAGTGTATGTTCTCAATAATAGAATATTGCATCATCAAATACTTTACTCGGTATGTAAATAATATCTCAAACTAAATAGATATACTCTATTGACTTTAATTACCTCTTATTTTGCTTAAAAGTGATGGTAAGAATTACTACGCCCCATGAGGGAGTGATGCTGGTTCTAAAAATAGACGGCTCGCCAAAAGGTAGAACGAAACAATCGCCTTCGCTAGCGAAGTCAGAAATTAGACCCTGCGTGTCCTTTTCCTTTTTAGTAGTCCTTGATATATATATATACCACGTCCTCGTGCCACCCGTCCGATCACCCACCACGTCCTCGTGCCACCCGTCCGATCACCCACCACGTCCTCGTGCCATGTCCACCTCGTGCCACCCGTCCGATCACCCACCATGTCCTCGTGCCACCCGTCCGATCACCCACCATGTCCTCGTGCCACCCGTCCGATCACCTACCACGTCCTCGTGCCACCCGTCCGATCACCCACCATGTCCTCGTGCCACCCGTCCGATCACCCACCATGTCCTCGTGCCACCTGTCCGATCACCCACCATGTCCCCGTGCCACCCGTCCGATCACCCACCATGTCCCCGTGCCACCCGTCCGATCACCCACCATGTCCCCGTGCCACCCGTCCGATCACCCACCATGTCCTCGTGCCACCCGTCCGATCACCTACCATGTCCTCGTGCCACCCGTCCGATCACCTACCATGTCCTCGTGCCACGCATATCATTGTCAGCCATAGGTCCACATCACAGTTGATTCACCTAACGCTTGATTGTTAAGACATACAGCTCAAGTCAAAAATGAATGAAGCGATGCGTCCAAATCTGAGCCTCCATAACGATAGTACGTATTGTGTACCATCATGATATTCATTAGCTGTATAGCGTATGCGTCGGCGGGTCAGCACTACGTCCAAGCGAGACAGTCGGCCTTCAATTAACGAAGCCGCGATTCGGTTGTCACTATTGTCAGGCTTGTATAGTAAGGTGGCTTAGGTTTAAACCAAACTCAAGCGGTGCCATGCACTATGAAACAGGCTACGAACGATGGGGCGACTCAATGAACGCACGCAGCATCGGCACCGTACCAAGGCAGTGTTTACGGCCCATAACTGCATTAAACGGCAAACTGCTTTTTCGAGAGGATAGGCCGTTGACAAGGGAAGAAGAAAAACTAACAAAAAGCATAGCGTGAACACCCCTCCCCTCCCCCTCCCCCGCCCCCTCCCCCAGCCACACACACCTCATTGTCGCTAAAGAAAGGGGCTAAGTGCGTACAATTTTAGAATTTAAACATTTTAAAAATATTTTGTTTACATTTCATAGGAGTTCGGTAGTTTGAAAGTTATGTGTTGGGTTTGAGAAAGGCGTGTTGCTAGTATAGAAAAAATAGAGGGATTAAAAACAGATCTTGGGGTTTAAGGTAGCCATGAATTCGAGTCTTTCGTGTTTGGGGTTTGAGATTTGCCTCTTCACTTCTTCTTCCTCCTCCTCCTCCTCCTCCTCCTCCTTCTCCTTCTCGTCCTCCTCCTTCTCCTCCTCCTCCTTCATTCTTCTTCTTCTTCTTCTTCTTCTTCTTCTTCTTCTTCTTCTTCTTCTTCTTCTTCTTCTTCTTCTTCTTCTTCTTCTTCTTCTTCTTCTTCTTCTTCTTCTTCTTCTTCTTCTTCTTCTTCTTCTTCTTCTTCTTCTTCTTCTTCTTCTTCTTCTTCTTCTTCTTCTTCTTCTTCTTCTTCTTCTTCTTCTTCTTCTTCTTCTTCTTTTTTTAAATCTTTTATTTTATTTCTGGCTTACTTCTTTCCTTCTTCTTCAAATGGGTGCAAGTGATAATCAATGTTTGAAGTTGAGACCATGTATTTGTGACAGCCTGACCTGGTTGTTCTTGTATTAGCTTAATGTTATCTGATGAGATCAACTGTTGGCTATTTGTATGTTTTTTTTAATATATTTATTTTATTTCTGGCTTATATTCTGCTATAGGTATCTTGGAACTGATTAGTGTTGGTCTTGCTATTTCCTATGTTGATCTTGCTATTTCCCTATGTTGGTCTTGCTATTTCCTATGTTGGTCTTGCTATTTCCTATGTTGATCTTGCTATTTCCTATGTTGGTCTTGCTATTTCCTATGTTGGTCTTGCTATTTCCTATGTTGGTCTTGCTATTTCCTATGTTGGTCTTGCTATTTCCTATGTTGGTCTTGCTATTTCCTATGTTGGTTTCCTATGTTGGTCTTGCTATTTCCTATGTTGGTCTTGCTATTTCCTATGTTGGTCTTGCTATTTCCTATGTTGGTCTTGCTATTTCTAGGTTGGTCTTGCTATTTCCTATGTTGGTCTTGCTATTTCCTATTCAAGATGGTCTTGCTATTTCCTATATTGGTCTTGCTATTTCCTATGTTGGTCTTGCTATTTCCTTATGTTTATGTCAAAGTTGCATTCTTTTGTACTTTCTCCAGTTTGTTGCACGTTGGTCATTGGTCAGGCAGTGTTGGTCCCAGAACAAAGCACCATGATTCAAGATTGGTTTTACTTTTTACTAGACTTGTAGCACTATTCAAGATTGGTTATACTTTTCCTAGTTTGTAGCAAATGATTCAAGATTGGTTTTACTTTTACTAGACTTGTAGCACCATGATTCAAGATTTGTTATACTTTTTACTAGACTTGTAGCACCATGATTCAAGATTGGTTTTACTTTTACTAGTCTTGAAGCACCATGATTCAAGATTGGTTTTACTTTTTACTAGACTTGAAGGACCATGATTCAAGATTGGTTTACTTTTTACTAGACTTGTAGCACCATGATTCAAGATTGGTTTTACTTTTTACTAGACTTGTAGCACCATGATTCAAGATTGGTTTACTTTTACTAGTCTTGTAGCACCATGATTCAAGATTGGTTTTACTTTTTACTAGTCTTGTAGCACCATGACTCAAGATTGGTTTTACTTTTTACTAGACTTGTAGCACCATGATTCAAGATTGGTTTTACTTTTTACTAGTCTTGTAGCACCATGATTCAAGATTGGTTTTACTTTTACTAGACTTGTAGCACCATGATTCAAGATTGGTTTTACTTTTTACTAGACTTGTAGCACCATGATTCAAGATTGGTTTTACTTTTTACTAGTCTTGAAGCACCATGATTCAAGATTGGTTTTACTTTTTACTAGACTTGAAGGACCATGATTCAAGATTGGTTTTACTTTTTACTAGACTTGTAGCAAGATTCAAGGTTTTACTTTTTACTAGACTTGTAGCACCATGATTCAAGATTGGTTTTACTTTTTGTACTAGACTTGGTTTTTTTTACTAGACTTGTACACCATGATTCAAGATTGGTTTTACTTTTTACTAGACTTGTAGCACCATGATTCAAGATTGGTTTACTTTTTACTAGACTTGTAGCACCATGATTCAAGATTGGTTTTACTTTTTACTAGACTTGTAGCACCATGATTCAAGATTGGTTTTACTTTTTACTAGTCTTGTAGCACCATGATTCAAGATTGGTTTTCAAGATTTTTACTTTTTTACTACTTGTAGCACCATGATTCAAGATTGGTTTTACTTTTTTGTACTAGACTTGTAGCACCATGATTCAAGATTGACTTTTACTAGACTTGTAGCACCATGATTCAAGATTGATTTACTTTTACTAGACTTGTAGCACCATGATTCAAGATTGATTTTACTTTTTACTAGACTTGTATCACCATGATTCAAGATTGACATTTTTAGACTTACTTTTTGACAATTGCAAAGGCTCCTTGTAAGGAAAGCTAAAAGACGATTTGGTCACAAAGGTCAAGACCTCACACACCCACACACTGACTGTACGTTTTGTGTTTTATTGTATTTTTACAATTACGAAGGGTTCGGTGAATACACATATGGAACGTGCAGGGATCAGTACCTCCAACAAGGTTCTATACAATAGATTGGCATCAGCAAAGATTGTTAATTTTGTACCTGGTGAGAGGTTTTAGCCTCTTTTGCTTTTTGCATGACAGTTTTAGCTTTCACCCATACACTGGAAGGTAGGACGGGAACTTAAGAAGATAGAATGTATTAGCTTTCTCTTTCTTTGGGAGAGTAAGGGGGGGGTCATCAAGTAAGGCCTAGTTGTATTTGTACTCTGATACTAAAATGTTTGTTAACAAATTAATGAGCAAATGACTCATGGCAAGTCATATTGCAAGTCATCTTGTAACCACAATGAGTATTGTTAAGGCACAAATATTATAAAGCTAAGCTTGTGATACCAGCCGGTCTATGTTTTTGATTTCCAACTTTCAGACTCCATGTTTTTGAAGCTTCTGACTTTATTTGCTGCCAATGTTTCTGATTTGTTTGTTTTTTATAATATTGTCCAAGTTTTGTGTCTTTTTATTTTCCAAGCTTCAACATATTTACTCATGTACATTTTATTTATCACATAACAGGAACAAAACTCTCTAAAATATTGCCTGTTTAAAAACAATTTAGTAGTACGAGCTTTTCAATATGCATTTCTATCTTTTTCTTTGCAGGATCTTTCCGTCCGTGGTCTTCAATCTACAATAACAATTTTTGGAAGATAGGGAACAGTGAAAGTAGACAACATGTCTGTCAATGAAGACTATGTCCAGTCTGGAAGTGACAGCTTCTGGGAGGTGGGGAAAGTACATGCGCACTGTGAAGCGATGTGACAACGGCTACCAGCTGTGCCATCAAGTGAGGCGCCTCATTGAGGAACGTAGTGAAATAGAAAAGAAATATTCAGCTTTGCTTCAGGATTGGACCAAGAAATGGAATTCCTTCTTGGATAAAGGCGAGTTGATTATTTTGATATCACTCCCCCTCCCCCCCCCCCCTCCCCCAATAATTTCATACCTTCACCTGTTGTTTTGTTTTGTTCTTTGTCTTTTTTATTCATTCACATTGACTAGACCTACTACTAGGGATCTCACAAGGTCAGTGTAAGACTTTGATTTTGCCCAAAATGGCCCCTTGGGGAGATGCTGTGGTCTACATGGTGTCTGCTTATCAAACAAGCTCATGGCTTTGAGCTCCCAAGTTCAAAACATTTTCTCACATTTTTTTTGGTAAACAATATGAAAGCCCCATAAGAACAAAGACGAGATAAATACAAGGAATAGACAGAAAAAAATCGTGGCCACCGTGAGGATCAAACCCACGACCCCTGTATCGGCACCTATCGCCTGGCCATGAAAAGAAAGGATGCCACCAACCGAGCTAACTACACTGGTCATTTCCTTCCCTTTCGCCATGCCCCTTGCCTCACTGTTTATCTTCACACACCAACATTAAGCAATGACTATTTCACACACCAACATTAAGCAATGACTATTTCACACACCAACATTAGCAATGACTATTTCACACCGTGTGTCCATTCTGCTGATGTGTCTTCACACACCAACATTAGCAATGACTATTTCACACATTGTGTCCATTCTGCTGGATGTGTCTTCACACACCAACATTAAGCAATGACTATTTCACACATTGTGTCCATTCTGCTGGATGTGTCTTCACACACCAACATTAAGCAATGACTATTTCACACATTGTGTCCATTCTGCTGGATGTGTCTTCACACACCAACATTAGCAATGACTATTTCACACATTGTGTCCATTCTGCTGGATGTGTCTTCACACACCAACATTAAGCAATGACTATTTCACACCGTGTGTCCATTCTGCTGGATGTGTCTTCACACACCAACATTAAGCAATGACTATTTCACACACCAACATTAAGCAATGACTATTTCACACACCAACATTAAGCAATGACTATTTCACACACCAACATTAGCAATGACTATTTCACACAGTGTGTCCATTCTGCTGGATGTGTCTTCACACACCAACATTAAGCAATGACTATTTCACACATTGTGTCCATTCTGCTGGATGTGTCTTCACACACCAACATTAAGCAATGACTATTTCACACATTGTGTCCATTCTGCTGGATGTGTCTTCACACACCAACATTAAGCAATGACTACTTCACACATTGTGTCCATTCTGCTGGATGTGTTCGATTGTGTTGCCCATAAATATCTACAAGTTGTGCATTTCATATTTGACTGACACATATTCCTCTGCCTATCAGTGTGTATCCATCATTTTTTTCTTCTTGTTCTTTCTTGTTGAATGAGTTCATACTTTTGAATGAAGTTTTGTTGAATTCACCTGTCTATATAGAACAGTTTTGGCATAACAATACAGTCAATTGCTGCCTCAAATATTCAACTCCACAGGCTTGCCCCGATATATATGTATACATACATGTAGCTTTGGCAGAGATATTATCACAATGCAAAATCATTCAAGCGTGCAGAAATGTGAAGAAAAGAGGCAGGGTAGACTGATTTAGAGGAAAGGGGGCAGTCGAAGGTGGATGGACAAAGGGAAGAGGGGTAGCAGTGAGTGTGTGTGTGTGTGTGTGTGTGTGTGTGTGTGTGTGAGGGGGGAGAAACTCTACTTCCTGACAAGGCTTTAACTTCTTAAACAGTAAAATAAAAATTTGAGGATTACCTTTGACAAGCACAAGTACAGGGTATATCATTTTTTTCAAGTTGCAGTCCCTTGAGAGAATGTATCTCAGTCTTCACATGTTGTTTAATATAAAGAAGGAAGAAGAAAAAAGATCCATTACATGAGACAGGCTAGAGCCAGTGACCGTCTCTCCACTACACATTGCCCAGAAACCGTTGTTGGAACCAAAACCATCTCATTGCCAAGCAGTCCCATACCTCACTATTTGTCTGTCTTATCAGTTTTGCTTATACCTTCATTTCAGCTGCCAACCAGTACGTAAAAATGTTTTAGTACATTTTCTTGGATTTGAGTCTGTGAATCTGTATGTCTGTATTTATCTTGAAAAGCACATTTGTATATATACTATACTAGGGCTAACTGTTTTTTGTTTACGAAACCCTACGTTAACAGAGCAGAGACTCAGAGAGTCGCACTTCATTAGATATGCCAGCGATTGGCAGATTTTTTAGCTTTTTACCTGAAAGGGGGTTGATTTCAGTAGAATTGTCAATGTTTTCTGGCATATTACGGGCCATTGTGCAAGACAATCAGTTGACACGGTCAAAGTCTGTTTTTCGACTTGAAAAGGTTGGCAGCTATGTACCTTGATTTGATTTGATTTTACCCACATCCACAACTAAGGTGATTTCAGGCATCACTCATACCAGCTCAGAGTAGCGCTTGACACAGCTCTTAGTGACGTTTGTTTGGGTTTCTTGGCCTTACAATATCCCTTAGCATAGCATTAGACTTGAGGTCTTTAAAAGATTTCTTTAGAACTTGATAATTGCTTTCTTTTAATGAACGACATACTTAGCATTAGACTTGAGGTCTTTAAAAGATTTCTTTAGAACTTGATAATTGCTTTCTTTTATGAACGACATACGTAGCATTAGACTTGAGGTCTTTAAAAGATTTCTTTAGAACTTGATAATTGCTTTCTCTTTAATGAACGACATACTTAGCATTAGACTTGAGGTCTTTAAAAGATTTCTTTATAACTTGATAATTGCTTTCTTTTAATGAACGACATACGTAGCATTAGACTTGAGGTCTTTAAAAGATTTCTTTAGAACTTGATAATTGCTTTCTCTGTTATGAACGACATACTTAGCATTAGCTATTGTGTGAGTCTTGAACGGCCATCCCTTTATCAGAGTAAGCCATTATGTATAATTGAAGTTTGTCAATTAGGAGTTGAAGAAAGGGACTAAATGCACAGTGTTTTATCTCAGTTCAAGCAGTACAATAAAAACATTTTTTACTTGAACTTTGCCTCAAGGAGCAGGAATTTAAAAAAAATAAACTGACTGCTTCTTCTTAGATACTAAGAATGCCTATTTCTTGTCTTTTACAGGTCCTGAATATGGCACAACGTTAGGGGCTTGGAGGGGTGTGTTGACAGAAGCAGAAGGTGTAGCTGAGCTACACACCAGTATGGCAGAACGCATGATGTCAGACGTCTATGGATCCATCAAAGTTTGGCAGAAAGAAAACTATCACAAATCCATGATGCATTTCAAAGAAACCAAAGAGTTTGAAGATGGATATCGGAAGGTAGGAGAATATATTTTAGGCTATCAAGTCAATTTCACTGTTAGGAATTTTAAGATACTGACGGAGATCATGCTTAGATCATGCTTGCTTGAATTTGAATTTTTCAGACTCAAATTTTCTGTGCCACTGTTTCTTTGATAGGATTCCAAAAATAGCCAACTTACTGTTTCTTAACTAATACTGTCGTTTTCTATTTCTTTTTAGTGTAAGTAAATCATTAGTAAAGTAAGTCACACACACACACACACACACACAGGACAGAGTGTAGTGTAAGTAAAGCATCAGTAAAGTAAGTCACACACACACACACACAGGACAGGGTTTAGTGTAAGTAAAGCATTAGTAAAGTAAGTCACACACACACACAGGACAGAATTTAGTGTAAGTAAAGCATTAGTAAAGTAAGTCACACACACACACACAGGACAGAGTTTAGTGTAAGTAAAGCATT
Organism: Doris montereyensis; assembly: GCA_037039925.1. Lineage (NCBI taxonomy): Eukaryota > Metazoa > Mollusca > Gastropoda > Nudibranchia > Dorididae > Doris > Doris montereyensis. The sequence continues at coordinate 100,670 of JAXRKP010000820.1, read as the reverse complement.
AGTAAAGTAAGTCACACACACACAGGATACAGAGTGTAGTGTAAGTAAAGCATTAGTAAAGTAAGTCACACACACACACACACAGAGGACAGAGTAAAGCATAGTGTAAGTAGCATTAGTAAGTAAAGCATTAGTAAGTCACACACACACACAAACAGGACAGAGTGTAGTGTAAGTAAAGCATTAGTAAAGTAAGTCACACACACACACAGGACAGAGTGTAGTGTAAGTAAATCATTAGTAAAGTAAGTCACACACACACACACACACACACACAGGACAGAGTGTAGTGTAAGTAAAGCATTAGTAAAGTAAGTCACACACACACACACACAGGACAGAGTTTAGTGTAAGTAAAGCATTAGTAAAGTAACACACACACACACACACACACACAGGACAGAGTGTAGTGTAAGTAAAGCATTAGTAAAGTAAGTCACACACACACACACACACAGGACAGAGTTTAGTGTAAGTAAAGCATTAGTAAAGTAAGTCACACACACACACACACAGGACAGAGTGTAGTGTAAGTAAAGCATTAGTAAAGTAAGTCACACACACACACACACACAGGACAGAGTTTAGTGTAAGTAAAGCATTAGTAAAGTAAGTCACACACACACACACACACACACAGGACAGTTTAGTGTAGTAAAGCATTAGTAAAGTAAGTCACACACACACAGGACAGAGTGTATGTAAGTAAAGCATTAGTAAGTCACACACACACACACACAGACAGTGTTTAATGTAAGTAAAGCATTAGTAAAGTAAGTCACACACACACACACTGGACAGAGTTTAGTGTAAGTAAAGCATTAGTAAAGTAAGTCACACACACACACACACAGAGGACAGGACTGAGTTTAGTGTAAGTAAAGCATTAGTAAAGTAAGTCACACACACACACACACACAGAGGACAGAGTGTAGTGTAAGTAAAGCATTAGTAAAGTAAGTCACACACACACACACAGGACAGAGTGTAGTGTAAGTAAAGCATTAGTAAAGTGGAAGCAAGTAAGTCACACACACACACACACAGGACAGAGTGTAGTGTAAGCAGAAGTAGAGTCCTTTTTTTTCTTGGCATACAGCATATCATAATATGGTAGTTTGTTATTGCTTTGCATGGCTTGGTTGACAGGAAAATTTGCCAGAAAAATTTGCCCGGACTTGGGATCCACGTCGGGCCTCTTGGGTGGTAGTCAGCTCCGCCATCTCCTGTCTAGCGTATACAACAAAATCCCACCGTGAAGTGAGGAGTCAATCGTCTCCCTTTTCTTCTTTCCATTTCAGTCTTTGGTATCTGCCCTGGCATCCTATTCCCTTCTTACTATATTCTGTACGCTACTTTCAGTGTTGTCTCTACGTGTTTGTCACCAAACGAATGATCATATCTGAAATGATACACGTTTATTTTGTCATTTTTTAATAGTTTCTTTTTACAGGTATTCTCATTGAGTTTATTAATCACCGCTGACTGTGTTTTATGAAAGTTAATTTAATATAATATTTGTTTTACCGTTGTTGTTAAAGGACCAATTGACTGATTTTGATTCTAATCATCCATATATTGTTTCCTTGAGTTGACATTGGCATTGTTATAAAGACCTTAGTTGTATCAATGATATCCAGTGAACACAGTTGACATTGGCATTGTTATAAAGACTTTAGTTGTATCAATGAATTGGCATTGTTATAAAGACTTTAGTTGTATCAATGAATTGGCATTGTTATAAAGACTTTAGTTGTATCAATGACATCCAGTGAACATTGTTATAAAGACTTTAGTTGTATCAATGAATTGGCATTGTTATAAAGACTTTAGTTGTATCAATGAATCCATTGAAAAGACTTTAGTTGTATCAATGAATTGGCATTGTTATAAAGACTTTAGTTGTAACAATGAATTGGCATTGTTATAAAGACTTTAGTTGTGTCAATGACATCCAGTGAACACAGTTGACATTGGCATTGTTATAAAGACTTTAGTTGTAACAATGAATTGGCATTGTTATAAAGACTTTAGTTGTGTCAAATTCAGTGAACACAGACATTGGCATTGTTATAAAGACTTTAGTTGTATCAATGACATTCAGTGAACACAGTTGACATTGGCATTGTTATAAAGACTTTAGTTGTATCAATGATATCCAGTGAACACAGTTGACATTGGCATTGTTATAAAGACTTTAGTTGTATCAATGATATCCAGTGAACACAGTTGACATTGGCATTGTTATAAAGACTTAGTTGTATCAATGATATCCAGAACACAGTTGACATTGGCATTGTTTATAACTTGACATATGGCATTGTTTGTATAAAGACTTTAGTTGTAACAATGATATCCAGTGAACACAGTTGACATTGGCATTGTTATAAAGACTTTAGTTGTAACAATGATATCCAGTGAACACAGTTGACATTGGCATTGTTATAAAGACTTTAGTTGTACCAATGATATCCAGTGAACACAGTTGACATTGGCATTGTTATAAAGACTTTAGTTGTATCAATGATATCCAGTGAACACAGTTGACATTGGCATTGTTATAAAGACTTTAGTTGTACCAATGATATCCAGTGAACACAGTTGACATTGGCATTGTTATAAAGACTTTAGTTGTACCAATGATATCCAGTGAACACAGTTGACATTGGCATTGTTATAAAGACCTTAGTTGTATCAATGATATCCAGTGAACACAGTTGACATTGGCATTGTTATAAAGACTTTAGTTGTAACAATGAATTGGCATTGTTATAAAGACTTTAGTTGTGTCAATGACATTCAGTGAACACAGTTGACATTGGCATTGTTATAAAGACTTTAGTTGTATCAATGAATCAGTGAACACAGTTGACATTGGCATTGTTATAAAGACTTTAGTTGTATCAATGACATTCAGTGAACACAGTTGACATTGGCATTGTTATAAAGACTTTAGTTGTATCAATGATATCCAGTGAACACAGTTGACATTGGCATTGTTATAAAGACTTTAGTTGTATCAATGAATTGGCATTGTTATAAAGACTTTAGTTGTACCAATGATATCCAGTGAACACAGTTGACATTGGCATTGTTATAAAGACTTTAGTTGTATCAATGAATTGGCATTGTTATAAAGACTTTAGTTGTAACAATGAATTGGCATTGTTATAAAGACTTTAGTTGTATCAATGATATTCAGTGAACACAGTTGACATTGGCATTGTTATAAAGACTTTAGTTGTAACAATGAATTGGCATTGTTATAAAGACTTTAGTTGTAACAATGAATTGGCATTGTTATAAAGACTTTAGTTGTAACAATGAATTGGCATTGTTATAAAGACTTTTAGTTGTAACAATGAATTGGCATTGTTATAAAGACTTTAGTTGTAACAATGAATTGGCATTGTTATAAAGACTTTAGTTGTATCAATGAATTGGCATTGTTATAAAGACTTTAGTTGTACCAATGATATCCAGTGAACACAGTTGACATTGGCATTGTTATAAAGACTTTAGTTGTAACAATGAATTGGCATTGTTATAAAGACTTTAGTTGTACCAATGATATTCAGTGAACACAGTTGACATTGGCATTGTTATAAAGACTTTAGTTGTAACAATGAATTGGCATTGTTATAAAGACTTTAGTTGTAACAATGAATTGGCATTGTTATAAAGACTTTAGTTGTAACAATGAATTGGCATTGTTATAAAGACCTTAGTTGTATCAATGACATCCAGTGAACACAGTTGACATTGGCATTGTTATAAAGACCTTAGTTGTATCAATGATATTCAGTGAACACAGTTGACATTGGCATTGTTATAAAGACTTTAGTTGTATCAATGAATTGGCATTGTTATAAAGACTTTAGTTGTAACAATGAATTGGCATTGTTATAAAGACTTTAGTTGTATCAATGAATTGGCATTGTTATAAAGACTTTAGTTGTATCAATGAATTGGCATTGTTATAAAGACTTTAGTTGTATCAATGAATTGGCATTGTTATAAAGACTTTAGTTGTATCAATGAATTTGCATTGTTATAAAGACTTTAGTTGTATCAATGAATTGGCATTGTTATAAAGACTTTAGTTGTATCAATGACATTCAATGAACACAGTTGACATTGGCATTGTTATAAAGATTTTAGTTGTATCAATGACATCCAGTGAACACAGTTGACATTGGCATAAAGACTTAATTGTTATAATCCAGAACACAGTTGACTTTTGTTATAAAGACTTGTTGTATCAATGATATCCAGTGAACACAGTTGACATTGGCATTGTTATAAAGACTTTAGTTGTATCAATGATATCCAGTGAACACAGTTGACATTGGCATTGTTATAAAGACTTTAGTTGTAACAATGAATTGGCATTGTTATAAAGACTTTAGTTGTATCAATGACATTCAGTGAACACAGTTGACATTGGCATTGTTATAAAGACTTTAGTTGTATCAATGAATTGGCATTGTTATAAAGACTTTAGTTGTATCAATGAATTGGCATTGTTATAAAGACTTTAGTTGTATCAATGAATTGGCATTGTTATAAAGACTTTAGTTGTATCAATGAATTGGCATTGTTATAAAGACTTTAGTTGTATCAATGATATCCAGTGAACACAGTTGACATTGGCATTGTTATAAAGACTTTAGTTGTATCAATGAATTGGCATTGTTATAAAGACTTTAGTTGTATCAATGACATCCAGGAACACAGTTGACATTGGCATTGTTATAAAGACTTTAGTTGTAACAATGAATTGGCATTGTTATAAAGACCTTAGTTGTATCAATGACATCCAGTGAACACAGTTGACATTGGCATTGTTATAAAGACTTTAGTTGTATCAATGATATTCAGTGAACACAGTTGACATTGGCATTGTTATAAAGACTTTAGTTGTAACAATGAATTGGCATTGTTATAAAGACTTTAGTTGTAACAATGAATTGGCATTGTTATAAAGACTTTAGTTGTAACAATGAAGGCATTGTTATAAAGACCTTAGTTGTATCAATGAATTGGCATTGTTATAAAGACTTTAGTTGTAACAATGAATTGGCATTGTTATAAAGACTTTAGTTGTATCAATGAATTGGCATTGTTATAAAGACTTTAGTTGTAACAATGAATTGGCATTGTTATAAAGACCTTTAGTTGTATCAATGAATTGGCATTGTCATAAAGACTTTAGTTGTAACAATGAATTGGCATTGTTATAAAGACCTTAGTTGTATCAATGAATTGGCATTGTCATAAAGACTTTAGTTGTAACAATGAATTGGCATGGTTATAAAGACTTTAGTTGTAACAATGAATTGGCATTGTTATAAAGACTTTAGTTGTAACAATGAATTGGCATTGTTATAAAGACTTTAGTTGTAACAATGAATTGGCATTGTTATAAAGACTTTAGTTGTATCAATGATATTCAGTGAACACAGTTGACATTGGCATTGTTATAAAGACCTTAGTTGTATCAATGATATTCAGTGAACACAGTTGAAATTGGCATTGTTATAAAGACTTTAGTTGTAACAATGAATTGGCATTGTTATAAAGACTTTAGTTGTAACAATGAATTGGCATTGTTATAAAGACCTTAGTTGTATCAATGAATTGGCATTGTTATAAAGACTTTAGTTGTAACAATGAATTGGCATTGTTATAAAGACTTTAGTTGTAACAATGAATTGGCATTGTTATAAAGACCTTAGTTGCATCAATGAATTGGCATTGTTATAAAGACTTTAGTTGTACCAATGATATCCAGTGAACACAGTTGACATTGGCATTGTTATAAAGACTTTAGTTGTATCAATGAATTGGCATTGTTATAAAGACTTTAGTTGTAACAATGAATTGGCATTGTTATAAAGACTTTAGTTGTATCAATGATATTCAGTGAACACAGTTGACATTGGCATTGTTATAAAGACTTTAGTTGTATCAATGAATTGGCATTGTTATAAAGACTTTAGTTGTAACAATGAATTGGCATTGTTATAAAGACTTTAGTTGTAACAATGAATTGGCATTGTTATAAAGACTTTAGTTGTAACAATGAATTGGCATTGTTATAAAGACTTTAGTTGTAACAATGAATTGGCATTGTTATAAAGACTTTAGTTGTATCAATGAATTGGCATTGTTATAAAGACTTTAGTTGTACCAATGATATCCAGTGAACACAGTTGACATTGGCATTGTTATAAAGACTTTAGTTGTAACAATGAATTGGCATTGTTATAAAGACTTTAGTTGTACCAATGATATTCAGTGAACACAGTTGACATTGGCATTGTTATAAAGACTAGTTGTAACAATGAATTGGCATTGTTATAAAGACTTTAGTTGTAACAATGAATTGGCATTGTTATAAAGACTTTAGTTGTAACAATGAATTGGCATTGTTATAAAGACCTTAGTTGTATCAATGACATCCAGTGAACACAGTTGACATTGGCATTGTTATAAAGACCTTAGTTGTATCAATGATATTCAGTGAACACAGTTGACATTGGCATTGTTATAAAGACTTTAGTTGTATCAATGAATTGGCATTGTTATAAAGACTTTAGTTGTAACAATGAATTGGCATTGTTATAAAGACTTTAGTTGTATCAATGAATTGGCATTGTTATAAAGACTTTAGTTGTATCAATGAATTGGCATTGTTATAAAGACTTTAGTTGTATCAATGAATTGGCATTGTTATAAAGACTTTAGTTGTATCAATGAATTTGCATTGTTATAAAGACTTTAGTTGTATCAATGAATTGGCATTGTTATAAAGACTTTAGTTGTATCAATGACATTCAATGAACACAGTTGATTGTTATAAAGATTTTAGTTGTATCATTGGCATTGTTATTGTTATAAAGATTTTAGTTGTATCAATGACATCCAGTGAACACAGTTGACATTGGCATTGTTATAAAGACTTTAGTTGTATCAATGATATCCAGTGAACACAGTTGACATTGGCATTGTTATAAAGACTTTAGTTGTATCAATGATATCCACAGTGAATTGGCATTGTTATAAAGACTTTAGTTGACATTGGCACAGTTGACATTATAAAGACTTTAGTTGTAACAATGAATTGGCATTGTTATAAAGACTTTAGTTGTATCAATGACATTCAGTGAACACAGTTGACATTGGCATTGTTATAAAGACTTTAGTTGTATCAATGAATTGGCATTGTTATAAAGACTTTAGTTGTATCAATGAATTGGCATTGTTATAAAGACTTTAGTTGTATCAATGAATTGGCATTGTTATAAAGACTTTAGTTGTATCAATGAATTGGCATTGTTATAAAGACTTTAGTTGTATCAATGATATCCAGTGAACACAGTTGACATTGGCATTGTTATAAAGACTTTAGTTGTATCAATGAATTGGCATTGTTATAAAGACTTTAGTTGTATCAATGACATCCAGTTGGAACACAGTTGACATTGGAATTGGCATTGTTATAAAGACTTTAGTTGTAACAATGAATTGGCATTGTTATAAAGACCTTAGTTGTATCAATGACATCATTGTGATAAACAGTTGAACATTAGCATTGTTATAAAGACTTTAGTTGTATCAATGATATTCATGAACACAGTTGACATTGGCATTGTTATAAAGACTTTAGTTGTAACAATGAATTGGCATTGTTATAAAGACTTTAGTTGTAACAATGAATTGGCATTGTTATAAAGATTTAGTTGTAACAATGAATTGGCATTGTTATAAAGACCTTTAGTTGTATGAATTGGCATTGTTATAAAGACTTTAGTTGTAACAATGAATTGGCATTGTTATAAAGACTTTAGTTGTATCAATGAATTGGCATTGTTATAAAGACTTTAGTTGTAACAATGAATTGGCATTGTTATAAAGACCTTAGTTGTATCAATGAATTGGCATTGTCATAAAGACTTTAGTTGTAGTTATTCAGTAAATGAATTGGCATTGTTATAAAGACCTTAGTTGTATCAATGAATTGAATTGTCATAAAGACTTTAGTTGTAACAATGAATTGGCATGGTTATAAAGACTTTAGTTGTAACAATGAATTGGCATTGTTATAAAGACTTTAGTTGTAACAATGAATTGGCATTGTTATAAAGACTTTAGTTGTAACAATGAATTGGCATTGTTATAAAGACTTTTAGTTGTAACAATGAATTGGCATTGTTATAAAGACTTTGCAATGATTTCAGTGAACAATGTGAATTGGCATTGTTATAAAGACCTTAGTTGTATCAATGATATTCAGTGAACACAGTTGAAATTGGCATTGTTATAAAGACTTTAGTTGTAACAATGAATTGGCATTGTTATAAAGACTTTAGTTGTAACAATGAATTGGCATTGTTATAAAGACCTTAGTTGTATCAATGAATTGGCATTGTTATAAAGACTTTAGTTGTAACAATGAATTGGCATTGTTATAAAGACTTTAGTTGTAACAATGAATTGGCATTGTTATAAGACCTTAGTTGCATCAATGAATTGGCATTGTTATAAAGACTTTAGTTGTAACAATGAATTGGCATTGTTATAAAGACCTTAGTTGCATCAATGAATTGGCATTGTTATAAAGACTTTAGTTGTAACAATGAATTGGCATTGTTATAAAGACCTTAGTTGCATCAATGAATTGGCATTGTTATAAAGACTTTAGTTGCATCAATGAATTGGCAGTGTTATACAGACAGTTGAATGATATCCAGTGAACACAGTTGAAATGATATCCAGTGAACACAGTTGAATGATATCCAGTGAACACAGTTGAATGATATCCAGTGAACACAGTTGAATGATATCCAGTGAGCACAGTTGAATGATATCCAGTGAACACAGTTGAATGATATCCAGTGAACACAGTTGAATGACATCCAGTGAACACAGTTGAATGATATCCAGTGAACACAGTTGAATGATATCCAGTAAACACAATTGAATGATATCCAGTGAACACAGTTGAATGATATCCAGTGAACACAGTTGAATGATATCCAGTGAACACAGTTGAATGATATCCAGTGAGCACAGTTGAATGATATCCAGTGAACACAGTTCAATGATATCCAGTGAACACAGTTGAATGATATCCAGTGAACACAGTTGAATGATATCCAGTGAACACAGTTCAATGATATCCAGCATCCAGTGAACACAGTTCAATGATATCCAGTGAACACAGTTCAATGATATCCAGTGAACACAGTTCAATGATATCCAGTGAACACAGTTCAATGATATCCAGTGAACACAGTTCAATAACTACATTTACCATCTAGATTTTGTCTCCTGTGGGGTGGCAGCTTTTCTATTGCTGGGAGTTGAGTGGTTTGCGGCACAGCTGATAAGTTCTTCTTCTTTCCTTTCACTTTTCTTCCATCTTGCTGTTTTTTCTTTAATTCTCCTGGAAATCACCGCATATGGTTGACGGCGGAATCTCAATTAAACAAACAAATCTTCTGCTGAGAGTCTGATCCTTCCATGCAATATTCAAACTTGTCCCTTGCCTTTCCTCCATAGGCACAAAAGCCATGGGGTAAACGCCTCAGCAAAGTTGTGGCAGCCAAAAAGATTATCACGCAGCATGTAGGTCAGAGAAAAGCACGGCAAACCAGGAAAACAACGCAAGAGGGGATACCACAGTCTCACAAGATCAGGTCTGTTCTGTTTAGAGCTTTTCTTTTGTCACAGGTTGGGTTTTGGACTGAAAGATTCTACATTTCAAAATGGAAATATGAAACCTTGCAAAAGGTTGAAAGGAGTATTTTTAAGTTTTGGGAAATTATCTGATACGGGGTAATTTCGATTATGTTGGGAGACTTTTCAATTCTCCTTTTCCTAAAGAGAACAATTTTTTATTTTTTTTTATTTCAGTTTTTTTTTTTTTTTCAAACCTTCTTTCATATTTCATTTTAGCAAGAGTCCTCCCACTGAAGGGTAACTTTGATGTGATGATTTTGAAATTGAGAGGCAAAAATTCAGACAAGCTTACAAAAGTCACAAATTACTTCTAAAGACAAGTTGATCTGTTTCATTAAAAATAAAGCTACTTAAAAGAATTTATGTTTACGAAGTGCAGAACATAATAGTGTAATAATAAAGAATCAAAAGCGTGTTCAATCTAGTCTTTCTCCCTCTCTGTCTCTCTGTCTCTCTGTCTGTCTGTCTGTCTGTCTGTCTGTCTGTCTGTCTGTCTGTCTGTCTCTCTCTCTCTCTCTCTCTCTCTCTCTCTCTCTCTCTCTCTCTCTCTCTCTCTCTCTCTCTCTCTCTCTCTCTCTCTCTCTCTCTCTCTCCTCTCTCTCTCTCTCTCTTCTCTCTCTCTCTCTCTCTCTCTCTCTCTCTCTCTCTCTCTCTCTCTCTCTCCCTCTCTCTCTCTCTCTCTCTCTCTCTCTCTCCTCTCTCCCTCCCTCCCTCCCTCCCTCCTCTCCTATCTCTCACATCTCTGGATACATATAATAATAAGTAAAAAAAAATTCTCTTATTTTCTCTCTCTCTTTGCTCTCTCAGCAGTTACTATATTGAGGACATGGTGGTGCTATCTCTCTCTCTCCCACGCACCTCTATCTATCACTGTGCATGTAGAATAGGTAGCCAGATGGATCATATAATAATAAGTAAAAAAAAATTCTTCCTTATTTCTCTCCACAGCTGAAAAAACTGTGCAAGACTCTCTCTCTCTCTCTCTCTCCCATCTATCTATCTATCTATCTATTGACATGCATGTAGAATAGGTAGCCAGATGGATACATATAATAATAAGTGCAAAAAAAATTGCACCTTCCTTATTTTCTATCCACAGCTGAAAAAACTTCAAGACAAACTACGCCCAAATGCCAGCAGGAAGTAGAAGGCCCATTGGAAAATGCCCATACACCTGTGCCCATCAATTGCACCTATGCCCAATGACCTATGCAATTAGTTACAACCCAAAATATATTGAGGACCATGAGTGAGGCACCTTTCCCAATATACCCGTAGTCTCTCCTCCCACGCACCTATGCCCATTAGTGTATTGCACCTATACCCATTAAGTGCCCATTAGTGTATTGCACCTATGCCCATTAGTGTATTGCACCTATGCCCATTAGTGTATTGGACCCTATGCCCATTAGTGTATTGCACCTATACCCATTAGTGTATTGCACCTATGCCCATTAGTGTATTGCACCTATGCCCATTAGTGTACCTTGGACCTGTGGACCTATTAGTGTATTGGACCTATGCCCATTAGTGTATTGCACCTATGCCCATTAGTGTATTGCACCTATGCCCATTAGTGTATTGCACCTATGCCCATTAGTGTATTGGAGCTTGTTAGGGTTGCCATAGGGTCATATAGAAATATATAGGTAACAATAGAAGAATGGTATTCTGTAGTCTCTCCTCCCACGCACCTGTGCCCATTAGTGTATTGGAGCTTGTTAGGGTTGCCATAGGGTCATATAGAAATAAATGGGTTTGATTTGATTGACCCACATCCACAACTAAGGTGATCTCTGAGTTTTTGGTAGGTTTTTTTAATTTTGCCTGGACTGCCCTGTAAATAGCCAACTATTCATCATCCGTCTCTGATGGGACTAGATGTCGATCCACCTACTTGTACCATGGGGGTAGGTTTTGCTAAAACAAAATCTAGTTTTTTTTTTTACCGTTAGCGGAGCTCGAACCAACTACCTTTTGGTTGAGAGGCTGACATGTTGCCTCTGGACTACAGAGTCCCCCAATAAATAGGTAACAATAGAAGAATACTATTTTGCTTGTGATGACATGAAGAAATCACTAGCTACTACAAGAACATATCTTGAGTTTATAGTTTGATCATGAGCTGACAGTCATACCATGTAATTTATTTTCTAAAACAAGATATTATGTGTGAATCCTTGGGTTGATTAAAAAAGAAAATAGTAATATGAAGTTGAGTTATTTTCAAATGCTATGAAAGTCATAATGATGTCATTCCGTGAATTAAAACTCAACAAATGTGTAGTTTAATGGAAAACCCAGATATGGTGTCACCTACAGCGAAACGAATGTGTGTGTGTGAGAGAGAGAGAGAGAGAGACAGAGAAAGAGGGAGAGGGAGAGGGGAGTGTGAGAGAGAGAGAGTGTGTGTGTGTGTGTGTGTGTGTTTCTGTTGCTATACCTCAGGTTTCCAACTGTGTTAGTATTTTTAAACTTATAAATGCATATATGTGATACAAAAAGTCAAAAGGCTGAGTTGTATAAATACCTGCTTCTCTTCATTCACTCTAGATCTACAGCAAGTGTCAAGAGTTTGAACAAAGAAGATTGGATTTCTTCAAAAAGACTTTATTCAGCTTGCATGCCTGCTTAGACCTCAGTGTTGAAGCTACGTAAGTTGAGCCGGCATGAAATTGTTGTCTCAGTGATACTTTAGGCTTCTGCTGCTTCGTCTGTGATTTCAGATTTATCCCCCAGTTGGCTAAGTTGATTAGATGGCCAAAAGTAAAAGAAACTAATGCTTTGGTCAAATTTTAATTTATAAATTTCTAAACCCAAACACACCATGTCCAAAATACTTATTTCAAGCATAGCTAAACACAATCATTTACACCTATTATAAAGGATGTTTTTGGCATAGTATCACACAAAACAACACATATTGTGTTGTATATCTCTTTATAATTCATGTTTCAGTGATTGAATTAAGACAATTTATCAATACATCAATAAGGGAACTTTGGAGAAGACACAAATTAAGGGTAGGAGAGTTTCAATGACCTATTTTCACAGTCCCACGATATGTCTTTACAGTTACAGCCAAATCTACACCAGTTTGCATACAACCATTGGCAACCTTGATCCCAACAAGGATCTCAAGTGGTGGTCAGGCAACCATGGAGTGGACATGGCAATGAATTGGCCAGAGTTTGAGGTAACTAGTGCCAAGGTCATTTAGACATTTTGGGCTTTGAGCTCAAATTCTTCTTCTTCTTCTTCTTCTTCTTCTTCTTCTTCTTCTTCTTCTTCTTCTTCTTCTTCTACTTCTTCTCCTTCTTCTACTTCTTCTCCTTCTTCTTCTTCTTCTTCTTTCTTCTTCTTCTTCTTCTTCTTCTTCTTCTTCTTCTTCTTCTTCTTCTTCTTCTTCTTCTTCTTCTTCTTCTTCTTCTTCTTCTTCTTCTTCTTTCTTTTCTTCTTCTTCTTCTTTTTCTTCTTCTTCTTCTTCTTCTTCTTCTTCTTCTTCTTCTTCTTCTTCTTCTTCTTCTTCTTCTTCTTCTTCTTCTTCTTCTTCTTCTTCTTCTTCTTCTTCTTCTTCTTCTTCTTCTTCTTCTTCTTCTTCTTCTTCTTTTCTTCTTCTTCTTCTTCTTCTTCTTCTTCTTCTTCTTTTCATCTTTTTTCTTTCATGAATCAATTGCAATGGATACTTTTAGAAGAACATAGAGCCAGAACTGAAATTATATTTTCTGTAAAGTTTTAAATAGCCAACTGTTTATTACATTAGATCAGCTTAAACTTCATACAAGAACAACCAAATCAGACTGTGAAACAACATACATGGTTTAGATCTTTGAATATTTTCACCTGCCTTCAATATTACCCTAGTACAGTAAGAATGTGGAATGGACTGCCAACAGCAATAAAACTCAGCATTAGCACTGAATATTTTTTTTAAAGAATTCAACGCATCACTTTAAAATGAAAATTGGATCGATATTTTTGAGTTAAATTTCAATATGCGCTGTGACTGCAATAGAAGAAGAAGAAAGTAGGAACTCAAGGGGCAAGGGCGTGACAGGGTGAGATTTAGATTAATGGTGTGAAAGATGGAAAGGGGCATGTCAGGGTGAGATTTAGACTAATGGTGTGAAAGATGGAAAGGGGCATGTCAGGGTGAGATTTAGACTAATGGTGTGAAAGATGGAAAGGGGCATGTCAGGGTGAGATTTAGACTAATGGTGTGAAAGATGGAAAGGGGCATGTCAGGGTGAGATTTAGACTAATGGTGTGAAAGATGGAAAGATGAGATTTAACTAATGGTGTGAAAGATGGAAAGGGGCTTGATCAGGGTGAGATTTAGACTAATGGTGTGAAAGATGGAAAGGGGCGTGTCAGGGTGAGATTTAGACTAATGGTGTGAAAGATGGAAAGGGGCGTGAGGTGAGATTTAGACTAATGGTGTGAAAGATGGAAAGGGGGCGTGTCAGGGTGAGATTTAAACTAATGGTGTGAAAGATGGAAAGGGGCGTGTCAGGGTGAGATTTAGACTAATGGTGTGAAAGATGGAAAGGGGCGTGTCAGGGTGAGATTTAGACTAATGGTGTGAAAGATGGAAAGGGGTGTCAGGGTGAGATTTAGACTAATGGTGTGAAAGATGGAATTTAGACTAATGGGTGAAAGATTAGGGTGAGATTTAGACTAATGGTGTGAAAGATGGAAAAGGCGTGTCAGGGTGTCAGGGCATGAGAAGGACTGTGAGGTGGGTGGAAAATGTTGTCTCTATATTGTTTGTACTATAGGGAAGTGTTCACTAGTTGTGTGTCAGACTTCCAGTTGGGCTTTTTGTCCCTTCGGATTGACACGTTTTTCTAACGCTTTTCTTTATATTTTTTCTTTTTGCCGTCATTGTAGGAATATTCACCTGAACTGCAGTCCATCTCAAAGCGAAGCAAACCCAACTTGTCAACTTCAGACGGTGGCATTATGATCACCAGCATCAAACATTCCGTGAAAACAGCTATGGAAGCTACACAGAGCAGCCACCCCCACAACCCCAGCAACAGCAACCTCAACAACAACAACAGGGCTACACCTCTCAAATGTCCGATAATTCCCTACGGGGCGCAGCAGGCAACTTTGGCAGTGATAGGTTGGTTCTTTTGACTTTTCTTTTCTTTAGAGCTTTGATCGTAGTGTCAGTCATCCTTTGGTTTCCACTTATAGAGCCTTTTAAAGTCTGCACTCTTCTCTGTTCTATCAACAGATGGAGAGAGTCCTTTTGAAATGTGAATGAAAATCAAATTAAATGACACGGAAAATTCAGAGAAAGATAGAAAGATAGAAAGAAAGAAGCCAAGAATTTGGACCTGAAAATATCATTTGTGTCTCTTTTGTATGTAAGCTTGTAGGTTTCAGTAAAACTAAATAATTGAGTAAATTTCGACTGGCAACCTAACAGGTGATACAGTGCACATCTCTCGCTATCCGTGACTCATGTCATAGGCCTGTGTTGTCACTTGTAACACATCGTCATCAAATATCAAGATATGCCCCTTTTCACACATTGCCATGACGGCATGTCGCTTGGTTTACAAAGTGCCTTGTATGTCTCACCTTGCCAGGTGTTGTTAGGAAGCATTTCAATGTGTCCCAAGCTTGACACGTCGTCAATTATGACACATGTCATTTGCCAATGTCGACACATCTTTGTCACACACTGACATTTGTTGCATTTCTTTTTGTGTTATTGTGGCGTCAATGGTCGAGTGGTAAGACTGCTGGATTGTGGGGTCATGAGGTCCCAGGTTCAAATCCTGGTAAAGCCAGGCCTGCCGTTACGTTCCTTGGGAAAATCGCTTAACATGCATTTCCCCACTCAACCCAGGTGCAAAATGGGTACAAGGACTAGCTTGAGTAAAATCTGCGTCAGACGAGCGTCCTGGCCAGGGGGTGATTTTTATCACCTGTTCCACTTCCTGCTGTTGGAACCCGGAATACGCTCTAGTTCTATGGGCCTCACCGGCCTTGATGGAACTCTTTTTGGTCTGGAGGTGCTGGGCCTATTATTGAGGGGAAAACCAGCAGTGAATTGTCATGGCAGCTTTGTGTTAATGTTAGCTAAACATATGGCCCTTTACGGCCAATATTGACAATCCTGTAACAGTTGCTGACAATGCTACGCTTGGGGAATTTCATTCTGAGGAAAGTATGCATGCCCAGCCACACTTCCTTGCCCTCTGATCTTTGTCTTTTCTACATATTCAGAGTAATGCACTGGTCAACAAGTCTAAGGAAAGAGGTTGTAGGGGTATTTAATGCACTGGTCAACAAGTCTAAAGTAGAAGAGGTTGTAGGGTATTTAATGCACTTCAACAAGTCTAAAGTAGAAGAGGTTGTAATTTAATGCACTGGTCAACAAGTCTGAGGTAGAAGAGGTTGCAGGGGTATTTAATGCACTGGTCAACAAGTCTATGATAGAAGAGGTTGTAGGGGTATTTAATGCACTGGTCTGAGGTATGAAGAGGTTGTAGTATTTAATGCACTGGTCAAGTCTGAGGTAGAAGAGGTTGTAGGGGTGTTTAATGCACTGGTCAACAAGTCTAAGGTAGAAGAGGTTGTAGGGGAAATGCACTGGTCAACAAGTCTGAGTAGGGGTAGGGGTATTTAATGCACTGGTCAACAAGTCTGAGGTAGAAGAGGTTGTAGGGTATTTAATGCACTGGTCAACAAGTCTGAGATAGAAGAGGTTGTAGGGGTATTTAATGCACTGGTCAACAAGTCTAAGGTAGAAGAGGTTGTAGGGGTATTTAATGCACTGGTCAACAAGTCTGAGGTAGAAGAGGTTGTAGGGGTATTTAATGCACTGGTCAACAAGTCTAAGGTAGAAGAGGTTGTAGGGGTATTTAATGCACTGGTCAACAAGTCTAAGGTAGAAAGAGGTTGTAGGGGTATTTAATGCACTGGTCAACAAGTCTAAGGTAGAAGAGGTTGTAGGGGTATTTAATGCACTGGTCAACAAGTCTAAGGTAGAAGAGGTTGTAGGGGTATTTAATGCACTGGTCACAAAGTCTAAGGTAGAAGAGGTTGGGGTATTTAATGCACTGGTCAACAAGTCCAAGGTAGAAGAGGTTGTAGGGGTATTTAATGCTCTGGTCCAACAAGTCTGGAGGTAGAAGAGGTTGTAGGGTATTTCTAAATAGGCCTTTGGTAGAGTTCAATATTGCCAGCGTAGAAGAATGGTAGGATTTTCAACCCTTCTGAGGGTTCTTTGTCCATTAGGTATAGGCACATATTTATCCTAAGAATAATGACAAAGGACCTCCCATTGGTAGGAGTACCTCAGAATAATGACAAAATAGGGTTTTTTCTGGTGTAGAATTTGGTGTCTTTTGTCATGTATTTTGCTTCTGACATTACTTTTCACGTTTTAGGCACATTTAAACTGTGGGAATGTGTTTTTGTTTTTATTTCATTTCATATCCTGTGTTTGGTTAAGTTGATTGACATCTGTTTAAAGAGATCTTGTTTTTATGTGTCATTTCGCCAGCAGTAGGCATAGTATGCACTTTCTTTCAAAATATTTGTCCAGGATCATTAAGACTCACACTGTGGGAGGAAAGCTCTGCCGTGGACTTACCAAAGGGACCTCCATTAGTTGTTGAGGTAGGCACATATTTTAGAATCCTTCACTGTGAGCTACTCAGAGGAAGAGTATTTTTTCTGACAAAATTCATTTTTTACATGAGCCAGTATTCTTGTCTGTCATCAGATTTGATGGATGTCAACATTGAGTTGTTTCAATTTGTCTGTGCCTTTTGTATTTAATAATGTGTCACACGTTTAGCTGATAGTTGTTTGATGGGACATTTGGAAACTGAAAACGCTGAGGAATGTATTAGCATTAGGTTGTACTATTAAGCTCTCAGTCTAAGGGCATGTAAATGAGTGCTAGAAGTGTTGGTTGTGGGTAGATATGTGTGTGGCTTATACTGATTCTTTCTCTACAGCCAGTCATCTCTGGTGGCTTATACTTTGATTCTTTCTCTACAGCCAGTCCTCTGTCTCACTCTCTATGGCTTATACTTTGATTCTTTCTCTACAGCCAGTCCTCTCTCTCATCTCTGAGGTTTATACTTTGATCTTTCTTTCAGCCAGTCCTCTCTCTCATCTCTGGTAGCTTACACTTTGATTCTTTCTCTACAGCCAGTCCTCTTCACTCTCTGGTGGCTTACACGTTGATTCTTTCTCTACAGGAGTCCCTCCTCACTCTCTGGCCACTTTGATTCTTTCTCTACAGCCAGTCCTCTCTCTCACTCTCTGGTGGCTTATACTTTGATTCTTTCTCTAGGTCCTCTCTCATCTACTGTTTACACTTTGATTCTTTCTCTAGAAGTCCCCTCACTCTCTGGTGGCTTACACTTTGATTCTTTCTCTACAGCCAGTCCTAGTTCTCTGATAGAAGAGCAGTCCTTCTCACTCTTTTACACTTTGATTCTTTCTTCACAGCCAGTCCTCTTTCACTCTGAGTGGCTTATACTTGATTCTTTCTCTCAGCCATCCTTGACTCTCTGGTGGCTTACACTTTGATTCTTTCTCTACAGCCAGTCCTCTCTCACTCTCTGGTGGCTTATACTTTTGATTCTTTCTCTCCAGCCAGTCCTCCTCTCACTCTCTGGTGGACACTTTGATTCTTTTCTCTACAGCCAGTCCCTCTCTCTCACTTCCTGGTGTTATACTTTGATTCTTTCTCTACAACTCTGGTGGCTTATACTTTGATTCTTTCTCTAAGCCAGTCCTCTCTCTCACTCTCTGGTGACTTATACTTTGATTCTTTCTCAGCATTAGGTGGTTATACTTTGATTCTTTCCCAGCCAGTCTCTCCTCTCCTCATGGTGGCTTATAATTTGATTCTTTCTCTCTAGAAGTCCTTCTCTCACTGGTGGCTTATACTTTGATTCTTTCTCTCCCAGATCCTCTCTTCTCATGTGGTGGCTTATACTTTGATTCTTTCTCGTCAGCCAGTCCTCTCTCTCACTCTCTGGTGCTTACACTTTGATTCTTTCTCTACAGCCAGTCCTCTCTCTCACTCTCTGGTGGCTTATACTTTGATTCTTTCTCTACAGCCAGTCCTCTCTCTCACTCTCTGGTGGCTTATACTTTGATTCTTCTCTACAGCCAGTCCTCTCTCTCTCACTCTCTGGTGGCTTACTTTTGTTGTCTCTTTTTGTCATACTTTTTCTTTCCCCTGCTTTTCTAAAGATTATCGCGCAGTTGGCGGGGTCTGCTGGTAGGTCCTACTTCTATCCTTTACTCCTTCACTTCTTTTATCTTGCTTTTCCTCTAATTCACCTCCTGAGATCACCACAATGGTGGACGGGGTAAATTTCAATTAAACCAAAAAAACCCTTTAGATTATCAGTTATGGTCGTTACATTGATTTTATTTGTGAATCTCGGATGGTAAGCAGGTGTAGCCGATAGGTCCTATGTCTTTACTTTCATTGGTTGACAGCCAATAGACATCAGTCGGCCAACTTCTTCTTAACTCACCCTGGGTGATAACATGCATGGAAGGATGTAAAATTCTATTGGAACAAATTTTTTAGCTGAGTGTGATTTCTCTCACGCTATAGGCTTTACTGTAGCAACACAATATCAGCAATACACAGCATAGATCATAGACATACTAGTGCAATGGACTCTCCCTGAATTAGGCCTACTTGTCAAACGGTCAAAGAACACTGCTGGAGATTATTTGAGACTTCATCCTCAGGAGAGATGAGAAAATACCAGCTCAAACAGCAATGAATGCGTACTTTAGTGAGGGGCCGAAATGCAGGGAAAGAACGCGACATCATTGCCAACAACACTGAACCACGATTTACAAAACTACACAAAATATACTAATACCCAGCCTCTGGAACACCGAAACCCAAATGGAGAAGACACAAACATACCAACACAACTAAAAGCAGAAAGAGACCCAATTGCTTTGAAGACTCTAGCACATGATCGATACACATGGAGAGATGTTATAACACAAATCATCAACATGATATTCTTTAGGACCAGCATTAAGTCAGAATACACAGTCACTAGGGCAAGCGCCTTCACTGGCTGCAAGGCCATTCTGCTACTAACACTACTACTATAGGCTTTTAGTCACTTCAAATTTTCTTCTATCGTTTGTTTGTCATCGCCAAGAGAATGACTTCTCCGATCTTCCTGGAATTTCCTACATCATTTCATCCATATTCATGATGCCTTTTGCTCTCTAAAGATTTTTCATGACAGACTTTAGGAGTCCGTTCCCACGCCAGTTCTTTTGCCTGTGGGCTTTGAGTCACGCTCAGTGAGTTCAGGCATGACCAGCAGTTTTCAGTTGTTTTTTTTTTTTATTCTAAAAGAAATGGAATAAAATGAGGAAAACAAATCAAGCCCTGTCATCATTTTCCTCCCCTCATCCTTCCCCCTCCCATCCCTCCCTCATTTTGACAACACTTTTCTTCCCATTTTCTGAAAATGTCACTGTATGGTATGAATTATGATGCATTTTTTTCCACACATCTCCCTCCCCTGAATTGTCACTTTTTTTTGCCGAGTCATCTATAAATAGATGAGGTTAACTCCAATGGAACTAAAGCTATCTGTTTTAAAGTCGTTAAATGTTTGGTAGGTGTTATATTGAATCTGTTTGATAATGCCTCTCTCTTGTTTGAGAAGAAAATAACTGGAACATAGGACACACAGTGTCTCCTCCTTTCCTTCTCTATCCATTATCTTCTTGCTTTTCCACGGGCGGTTAGCGGGCACTGCTGGTAGGTCCTACTTCCTTCCTTTTCTTCTATCATTTATCTTTCATCCTATTGCTTCCCTTAATTCACCCTGAGATCACCGCAATGGTGGACAGGTAAATTCCAATGAAACAAACAAACAAATAAATCTTAATTCCCCTGAGATCACTGCAATGGTGAACAAGGTAAATGTCAATTAAACAAATCTTCCTTTTTCTATCAGTCTATCTCCTCCTTTTTTTCCTTGTTTATCAGTATGTCTTTTTTTCTCCTTTTCTTTCAGTAAATCTTATCCTCCTTTCCTTCAGTATCAGTATATTTTGTCTTGTGTTTTTTGTTTTTTTTATCTGGTATCAAACAATTCCTGTTACATAATAAATGTTGGTTTCATCTCAAACTTGTATCGGCTTGAAACATAATAAGAAAATGGCAGGTGATTCCTATTGGTAATAGTTTGTATTCCTGTGTCACTCTCTTTTTGTCTTGAACTTGAAGTAGTTGGCGGGTGCTACTGGTAGGTCCTACATCTTTCTTTTCATACTGTTACTTATACTTTCATCTTGCTGTTTCCTCTAAATTCAACCTGAAACCACCATAAATGGTGGACTGGGTAAATTCTAAATATTTTTAAAAATATTTTTTTTATTTCATGAATATTTAGATAATGATAAATACCTTATGATGACTTATTCATTGTGTTAGAAAGATGTTTATTCCAGGGTTTGATATTGTCTCTTTGCATTAAATACTTAGCTTAGTGGTTTGAGTTATGGAGTGTGTTCATGGGGAAATAATGTAACTACAAAGTTTTGTCCTGAGTAAAACTGAAAGGAGGCATTGAATCCTCATCTTGGGGTCATTGTGTGAGTTACAGATTTCTTTTACAAACATAACAATCGACTTGGCAAAATTACAAACAAGTTAAACCGATAGCATTGAGATTGTCACTTGAAGTGTGTAAGGTGGAATTAATGTCCCAACATTTGTGTGATTTGTGTGTCTGGAGCGTTTGTCAGCATGTCTGACACATTCCTTTTCTATCTTGTCATTCTTTGTCTTTCTTGATTTACTATCTGTCAGTCTGATCGTGTAATACATCATGAACTGTAATAATAACTAAGACAAAATTTCTTACAATTTTATAAAGTGGGGGCGAAATAACATAACTTTGTACAACTCAACCACAGCCCAGAGTCTTATGACAAAACCCTAAATCCATTTGGTGAAGATGAGGAAGAGACAAGCCGCTCAGATCAGACTGAAAAAGCTGAAAAGTAATTCACTTTGTGATCCAAATGCATCGCGTGCTGCATGCAAAGCATCTAAAAGCAGGGTGACATTTTTTTGCCGTGGTTTGTTGTTTTGTTTTGTTTTTTACATTGTGTTAACATTTTCACATTGAATGAAAGCTTATAGCCTTGTTATGATTTTATTACATAGCTTTATTTGGGAACATTATATCTTTTTCAAATACTCACTAAGATACAAGCTTTGCTCCTTGTGACTCTCAAGGAAAAGCTTGCATGAGTTATCTGCCCTTATAGCATGATTTGATCTTGAGTCGTAAAGCTGTTGTACAGCTAGCCATGAATTTTACTTTGCTGGCTCATGTCAGAATTCTGCATTTGTGCACGGCATTAAGACAAACAGTGAGGCAAGGGGCATGTCGAGAAATAAAGGAAATGACATTGATTAATATTAAAACCCCACATGAACAAAGAGGAAACAAATACATGGAATAGACAGAAAAAATACCCTGGTCACCATGGGGATCGAGTCTGCAACCTCATGCGTCGCACCCATCGCCACGAATGAAAAGAAAGTGTACTACCAACGAAACTAAGGAGTATAGTTACCTCGGTCGGTAGCATGCTTTCTTTTCATGGCGAGGCGATGGTGCTGATGCAGAGATCATGGGTTCGATCCCTATCGTGACCAGATTATTTTCTGTCTATTCCTTATATTTGTCTCGTCTTTGCTCCTATGGGACATTAATGTTATTCAATGTCATTTCCTGTACTGCATAAAGTAAGTTTGTGGATTGAGCTTGACCAAAGTGGATGTTGTATTTCAAGAGTATTACTTCATCTCTTAATTGAATTTACTTAGATTAATTTCAGTGTGTCCTTTCTCCAAATGAACCTGAACTGTCAGCAACATGATATGGAGGATAAGTGACACTGACCACTTATTTTAAACTAGGGGTTATTTCATGGTCTTTAAGACCCTAATTGTTGTGACGCGCATGTATGTGCAGTACATGTATTAGTATAGTTTTAAAACTTTGTTATTGGAAATTATTTATCTTAAGAGCTAAAGAGAATAGAAAACAGAAGGCATTTAACGGCAGTTTGGTGTGATTTCCCTTCTTTCTTTTGTTTTATTGCTTTTTAGTCATTATTAATCTTCAGTGTTATTTCATCCTTTTGTTCCTGACCTTGAAGCCTTAACATAAAGGGAAGAAATTTTATTGAACTTTTTTTCTTCTTTTTTCTAATAAAAAAAAGCTTTCATCGGGGTTTTCTTTCCTATCATTGACTTTTCATGTGAACTTTTGTTGCTTTTGGCTAGAATAGAAAGCAAATTGTCATCTCTTGTATCGAGGTGTATAGTTAGCTTTCTGTTTGGACCTATCTTGTCTTTTAATTCGTCAGTGTTTAGATTTTTTTTAAATTTTCGTGAAGAAATTAAGCTACATCAAAATACTTCTAGTTAATGACTTCCTTCTTTTGAAGTCTGTAAGTTACTGACATATTCCTCTGTAAAATTCCTCACTAGTCTATGGTCATAGGTCTGTTGCACTGTTTCCCAAAACTCTGGTGCTCCTTAAGGACTCAACTTTAAATTCTTTTTCTGATTGGTTTATGATCTTCAACCCCAGAAAAGAAGACCACTTAGAAGACAGTAAATTTACAAACCATCCTTGCCTTCACTTTACTGCCGAAGCAGTTTTGTCGGTCTAGAATTACGTCAGAATTATTAGTGAGCCAGGAATTTCCGAATACGAAAGGCTGAGATGCTTGCTATTTGGTTTTGAAGAGCGTGAATGCAATGGTTTCAAATTAAAAACCCAAGAATATTGATACCAAAAACTCCAAAATTGACTTAGAAATAAAGAAAATATCCACAAACTCAGGAAGAAAAATAGACCTAATTTATTTGTTCTCGTAAAATCGTTTTTTCTGATCTGATTTTTGTTTGGGCTTGGACTTAAGATTATTCTCTTTCTTAAATACTGAAATTCTTTTCTTCATGCCATGAAATTCTTTTCTTCATGCCATGAAATTTTTTCTTCATGGCATGAAATTCTTGTCTTCATGCCATGAAATTCTTTTCTTCATGCCATGAAATTCTTTTCTTCATACCATGAAATTTTTTCTTCATGCTTTTAATTTGACCCGACAGGTGTGATGTGTTTGTATTGGCTTGTATGGTTTTGCTTTTTGTTTGGGCCTTATATATTATGTTGTCTTTTAAAAATAGGATGAAGGCTAACAATTATAATCAAGCAAACAAGTCTAGTGCAATGTTGCCTGTCTGACAGCCTACATTTTTGTGCCATGTTATGGAATGTGCCTTTTCTTCTTTTCCCTCTACTGCTCTGTCCTGTCCTCCACCACACTCTTCATGCTTTGCCCCCCCCCCCCCCTCCAATTCACAGTTGTATGTGCATGAACGGAGCCAATTGATAGCCATGCTACATGTTATTGTATGTTGTTATTGATTGATTGATATGCTCTTTCTGTTTACACTTTTTGCAATGACACCGTTTGGGTTAGGTCAGTCTGTATTGCATTTCTTTGTGGCATCTGAGTTACTCTGGATTTTTTTTGTTTTGTTTCTATTTGCACATTTTTTGTCTGATTTCTTCTTAACTTTGGGGGGGGGATTTTTATTTGCTTTGGAGGCTGCTGGGGGGGGGGGGTATTATTATATTATTACTGGGATTGTGGGGTGATGGGTGTGTATTGAATGCAGGCAGATACCCATTTAAAAATGAAGGAATGTTTCATTAGTGTTTGTACTTTGACATGTTATCAATTCTATGAGCAAACAGTTAGCAGACTGACCATCCGCTGTGTGACAGTTCTATGGGCAAACAGTTAGCAGTTAGCAGACTGACCATCCACTGTGTGACAGCTAATTGTATTTGATCTTTTGTTGCATCATTTCTCAATCTCGGAATGAAACACGACCTATATTCTTCCTACAATGCCTAGAATGCCGTTCTTCATACATGATTCTTTCAAACGTGCACATACTCAATTTTTTATATTGGAAACAGTGTTATGTTGTAAGTAAAGAATTTATTTTACAGGCTTTTTGTGCAAGGAGTAGTTTCAATAAACTTAAAGGGACAGGAAGGTGAAATGTAAAAATAAGAAAATCCACCTAATTTGATTCAATCAGCATTGTACATGCACAGTGCTTTGTTAAGAAGGGAAGGCGTTTCAGTAGAAATGCCCTTACTATTATTATTATTATTATTATTATTATTATTATTATTATTATTATTATTATTATTATTATTATTATTATTATTATTATTATTATTATTATTATTATTATTATTATTATTATTATTATTATTATTATTATTATTATTATTATTATTATTATTTAAAAAAGGAGGGTGCTCCACCTGAATATTTCAAATGTAAATGATTTCATTTGTCTTTAATAGCTCTAGTGAGGAATAAGGACCTGAAATAAATAAATAGACAAAGCTGAGACAAATGTGAAATGATTGAATAAAACAGTAAAAACAACTTGTGGCATCAGACAAAGTTGAACTCTTGACCTCTGTGTCGGCACCCATGTCCTGGCCATAAATAGAGAGGACAAGGCTCATACTGCATTTTCTTTTCATGGCCAGGCAATGTCAGCTTCTTCTGAACTCAATAGAGTGCAGTTTTTTATGGCCAGGCAATGTCAGTTTCTTCTGAACTCATACTGCATTTTCTTTTCATGGCCAGGCAATGTCAGTTTCTTCTGAACTCAATAGAGTGCAGCTTTTTTTTATGGCCAGGCAATGTCAGTTTCTTCTGAACTCAAAGAGTAGAGTGCAGCTTTTTTTTTTATGGCCAGGCAATGTCAGTTTCTTCTGAACTCAAATAGAGTGCAGCTTTTTTTTTATGGCCAGGCAATGTCAGTTTCTTCTGAACTCAATAGAGTGCAGCTTTTTTTTTCTTCATGAGTTTGAAATGTGGAAAGGTGTTTTTGCTGGGAAAAGTTACACTAAGTTTGGAGGTAATAAAAAGATAAATGAGAAAATGGTTTTGTTGAGGGAGAAACATTTTTATTAAATTTTATCCTGCGTTTATCTTGTAGGTTACTGAAGTTGATTTGAAAGAAAAAGTGTGCGCTAAATGAAAGGAGATTTGTGCCATCCTCCTTGGTATGATTAGCATTTTAATGTAGAGTGTTTAGTAGCTGCTTGTCTTATTTGAATTTTCACACGGTCTGTTCATCTAAAAAGGTTTCAAAACTATTATCTTTGGTTCCAACGCTCAATTCATAATATTTCTGTGCCATATCATAGTATTTGGTCTTGGTTGATAAGGATTTTTTTCTTTCCTGATATTTTACTGAATACAAAATTGTTTTTATTCATTTTATTTATTGATATTTGATATAAGTGTCACAACTCATGTCTGAATTCAGAATTTTCCTTTTGATAATTTTTGTTTTTTAAAACTCCTACAGCAACCAAACAGACTCACCGATAAACAACGGAGATAATCCATTTGGAGATCCCGATCCAGAGGATGTAGAACCGGACACGGAAGACCCGCCAAATGAGGGCTGGACGGTGCGAGCTTTATACGACTATGTGAAGGCTGAGGACGATGAGCTGGAGTTCAAATCTGGTTTGTACAGTTTGCATTTTTCAATGTTCATTTGTTTAGTCTGTTGCATAAACTTTCTGTATTTTTAGCCAGCTTTGGGGTATCTTCCTTGTGACACGAGTTTCTTCTCTACCAAAACAGTAATTTTGAATTTTCTTTTTGATTGAGGCATAAAACAGGTTTTTATTACGGTTGTTTTTAAACAGAAAATTTGATGTTTTAGTCATTTTTGTAGCTATGAGAGGAAAAGATTCAGAGGTGAGAAGTAACTCGTTGTAGATACAAAAACATTTCAGTATCTTTAAGAAGATAATTGTTCAAGTCAAAATTGTGAGGTGGCTGCGCTGTATGTTTGGTGTTTTATCTTCAAACAGAATCCAAAGATAGTTCAGCTTTATAAGAATAAAATATTTATCAAAATACTTGAAGTCAGCAACATTTTAAAGACAATTTACGTACAAAACATTTTCTTTTCATTCAGAGCTGACATAAATTGTTATTTATCAGTCTGTAATACTACGCGGTCAGGCCTATGTTTGCTATTGGGCAGAAAGCGAATGTACAGACTCCCAACATTTGCCTTGATTAACATTTTGTTTTGTGGGTTTTGTTTCCGTATCTTCCTCAGGAGACATTTTCATTCAGTTAGCCACGGAAGACGAGATGGGCTGGTGTAAAGGCAAGAAGAGTGGACAGGTTGGCTTCTACCCAAAAAATTACGTGGAGAGGATATGAGTTATGACAATTGTAACATTCTTTGCGGCCCCTGTGCATGAAGATTACACATCTGATGTCAACTGTAAGGGGGAAGTCATCTGGTATCAACTGCGTTTTGTTCATGCTCATTTTCCGAGCACTAAGACTGTTAACAAAAATATACAACAATGAAATGAATCTGGCCATGATATAAACAAAGTCTGACAAGAATATATTCTCTATTATCACTTTATCATGCAATGTTTGTCTAGGTGATATCATTGTGCTGTTGTTTCAAGAGTTGGCTGACAATGCATGTGAATCTGAGGGCCAAACGGGGAAATTAGCGCCTAGGACTTTATTTATGGCCAAAGAACTTGTGTAAATGGAGAACAAGGGAGAACCAGGGATTGGTTTGTATTGGAAGAAAAAATGTTTTCGCTATCACAGGCCTCCTTTCCGGCCACCACCTTTTGCTTTTATTTACAAGTAATGAAATATTTTATGTTAGCATATTCTTTGTCATTCTGTTCAAGGTATTTCACACTCCACAATTGTGTTGCCAAAAGAAATTGAAACGTATCAGTTTTGAATTACCACTGTGAAAAGAATTAATGAGATTGCTTCAAGTCCATCAGTATACAGTCATCAAGGAGAAGAGAGAACAACTTTTCTCTGCACTGATTTAAAAAAAACACCTTTAGGCTATTATGAAGTTGAGAAACACATCTTTGGTATTTCATAATCTCCTATCCGCTGAAATGGCAAGTATACTGAAGACGTATTTTATTATGGGACTTGTTTATTTACTCATATTTCTTGCTATCGTTTATCAATGCACATTCAAAAATTGAAGTTTTTGTGTGCATTGGGCCCGATCAAAGCACTAGAGTTAATCAATTCAATGCTTGCTTTACTAGATTAGTATGGGCTGTCAGATTTAATCACATCAACATGCTTTACTTTCCACATGGAAACATTTTGTTACGTCTTCTCAAGCTAAGTATTAGCGTCTTCATGGCAGGAGGTTTTGAATTTGCTCAAAGTGTTGAACACACGTAGTTGAAATGTAACTTTTATGGTTTTCAGGGGATTTTCTTTTCGGGTATTTTTGTTTTGTTGGGGGTTTTTTCAGGGCATTTTGTTCTTCTTCTCATTTGCTGAGATTGTGTGTGTAAGTAATCAGTTGGCTAAAGTGAGTTTATCAAAATACCACACAATTAAGTAATCAGTTGGCTAAAGTGAGTTTATTAAAATACCACACAATTCAAGTTTTTATACATCACCATTGTTCATGGTTAGGTGTTTAAAGTTAAAATTGAAAACTAATTTAAAGTTTAACTTTTGATATAATTATATGTACCTTGCAATATATTTGCAATTACTTGAAATTTGCTGCACTTAAAAATATGTGTAAGACAGTCATTTCGATACAGATTTAGACTTGATATTTAAAGAATTGGAAATTGCGTTATCAAAGTCCTATTACTTATGACAATTACATTACTTTTAGAAATATACTCTTGGGCTGCCTCTTGCAATAGCAAAAGACATGAGCAATTATTGCTATTTCCAGCATAACAAGGAGAAATCTTGTGCTTAAGAAATCATAAAACTGCTCTACAGAATCGATCTTGCTTGATGTTCACAAATTGTCATGTAACATCTTCAGCTATCATGGAACAACTAGATTTGACCCTGGTGTTATGGAATATTTGATTTACAAACAGAGTGAAGGAAGTTACCATGGCAGTTGTTCTGCAAACAGTTGATCCTACTCTTCGCTCTGTCTGGCCAGTGCAATTGAAAGGAGCATCATTCATTGCTCTATCCCTGTCTGCCCAGTGCAATTGAAAGGAGCATCATTCATTGCTCTAGCCCTGTCTGCCCAGTGCAAAAGGAGCATCATTCATTGCTCTAGCCCTGTCTGCCCAGTGCAATTGAAAGGAGCATCATTCATTGCTCTAGCCCTGTCTGCCCAGTGCAATTGAAAGGAGCATCATTCATTGCTCTAGCCCTGTCTGCCCAGTGCAATTGAAAGGAGCATCATTCATTGCTCTAGCCCTGTCTGCCCAGTGTAATTGAAAGGAGCATCATTCATTGCTCTAGCCCTGTCTGCCCAGTGTCTGCCCAGTGCAATTGAAAGGAGCATCATTCATTGCATCTGTCTGCCCAGTGCAATGCTCTAGCCCTGTCCATTGTTTACACCACTAACTACTCTATTCATCTCAGCCCCAAACTTTGGCCAAGCCGATGCTCTCGCTTTTTGGAATTTCTTCAATCTTTTCATGACTAGGGTAAAGGTATGACGGGTCGAATTTCTTGTTCCTGCGCAGTAGACAGACATATTTGGAATTTCTTCAATCTTTTCATAACTAGGGTAAAGGTATGACGGGTCGAATTTCTTGTTCCTTATGCAGTAGACAGACATATTTGGAATTTCTTCAACTTACTGATAAAGCTTTAAAGCTCCCCCCCCTTTTTCATATACCTATCTTCATTGTTCCTTCTCTCCTCCCCCACTCCCCCTTTTATGGTTTGTTATTCTCAAGTGAGCAAACTATAATGGCTCTGTGTCAATAGGATCTGAATGTACTGCATTGTGTACTTTTGTGTCATATTATTGAGGATATGCATGTACAAAAGAGAAGCAAAGGTGCTTTTTCAAAATGGCTTACATAAGATTTTATAAAGATGAGAAAAGAGATCGTGTGGCCTGCCATTGGTGTAATGTTATTGAGGCTATGCATGGACAAAGAACAAGCAAAGGTGTTTTTTTCCAAATGGCTTTTTAGATTTGATGACCATGAGGCAAAGACAGCGTGGCCTGTCATTCATGTCCACATAGTGTGACGAGTGTTGTCGCATCATCCCACATTCCATTTGTTTTTCCAGCTATGTATTTCATGCAATAACGATATTCTCTATCCTTTCCACGACCTTTGATCTCTGTGGGGGTTTGTTATACTTGTTTTTAGTTGGGCTTTTTGTTTTCTTTCACCTTTATAGCTTTGAAGATTTTTTGTTTTCCAGTTGCTTTTGACAAATCCCTTTCTGCCCCTGTGCAGGAGGAAGTCTTTGTCCTTTGCGATAAGATTACTTACTTGTAATTACACAGTCCTCCGTCATCGTATGCCACGTGGAACTGACAAGGTCAGAGCTCGTTGCTTGTACAAATTGCCTTGTCCTATATTGATTGATGGTTCTTAAGATAACTTGTCTGTGAGCATTGTTGTTGTCTTCCATTAAAGTCATCGTCTTTCTCATCACATTGCAGATATTGATTAGGCATCTACTTAACTGTGCATAAAAATTTCATTTCATGTGTGAGTTGTGTTTGTGTTTGAGTTTGAGTCTATTGTTGTTGTTGTTGTTGTTGTTGTTGTAACATTAAGCCATGGGACAACAGAGTTTTGTGAACTGGGCTGCCATGAAATTGAGGGGGTACTTGAAATGGGTAAACTATTGTTACTGTCACTGGCAATTTCTTGACTGACTTCATGCTTGTACTTAACGGGCTTGATCTTTTACCTTGTACCTTTCTTCACCGACCGTTGAATAACTTGTCTCTTATGGCATCGGTGTGATGAGGGAATCATGAGCCGCAGGAAATTAAATACCATGAGTTGGGTTTTTTCCATGAGTCACCTCCTTTGATTTCCATTGGAGAGAATGATGAGAAATAGGATTGTTTTTCACATTTGAAAAATGTCAAACTGCGTCAGGGCTCTGTTATAGCTCTTCAATCGATATGAAAAAAACTCTGTTATAGCTCCTCAATCAATATGAGAAAAAAACTATTTGGGTCACTTTGCAATACTTACAAAAGCAATGAATCGTGAGATGAGAGGAATTTTTCCTAACTCTGAAAACCTTTCTGACTAGTAGTTTTCCTGTTGGCTTGAATCATGTTTTTGTCATGTTTTTTGTGTCCCAAGTCAAGGTTCAAAGTAAAGAAGGCGATAACTGTAACATTACTTCTTTTGTGTACTGCTGCCTTTCATGTGTGCTCTTCTGACCCATTTAAATTTAACGTTGTATATTCTAGGTTATTTCTGCAATTTTGAACTTCCGCTTTTCACAGAGCAGCAGCATTGACACTTACTGCATTGCTTCTCTGCTTTACTATTTGACTGGTGAGACGGCTCTGGAGTTGAGGTGGAAATTGAAATGTTTTATGAGAAACTGAGAAGAGATCAAAAGTATTGTGTCACATTAGAGGCGGAAGTTTGTTGGGCCCTTTTTTGTCACGGGAAGTCGAACTAAGTCTTTGAAGATGACAACCGATTACATGTACCTGTTTCCAGAATCAAATTTTGTAATTGAGGTGGTATGGAGGCCATATTCACTTCTCATACGTCCCTAATTCAGGGTAATGGGTAAAAATAATTATTAAAACACAGGATGCTTTGTAAATTTTAGGTTTGAAATGTCTTGGTCTTGTGTTATGTTCAAATCCCTGTATGTTGTTATCGGTACGCTGTGAGAAAGTTCTCTCACTGTGATGATTTTGTCTTCTTCATGCCTTCATTTTTACACTGTGGGCGGAGAATTACAAAGTTGCACATCCATTGTATAGGAGACGGCTAGCAATTAAAACTTCACTCAACCCAGTCCTCGTTCATAAAAGGAATTTAAAATATATTTTCTTCATTATTTTAGATTTTTCTTGAAAATAAAAGTACACCGACTCTTACCCCTAAAATTTTCTCAGTTGACTAAAAGTTTTTCTAAAAACGGATCATTCCTCAGTTTGCAGCATGTTTTAAGCTACAAAAAGCGATGATTGGCAAATAATTGTCTGAGGGATGACCCTCAAACTCACCCAATTTATAGTTACACAGCTTGTTTAATATTTTATTTATGTATCAAAGCATTTATTAGATACTTGTTATAATACATTTTCAACATTCGGCTTTAGTTATTTCCTTCTGCTACATTTTATTGTTCTTGTTCGTTTGAATGAAATAGCCAACGTGACTGTGGTACTGATTTGCGTGATTCCCCAACTACAACAAATAAATACCTGAGTTTGTAAGATTTGGAAACAGCTTGAGGACAAGGTTTTCCTACAAAACATTTGGTCTCACAGCTCAAAATTTTTTTTATTTTGCCTGTAACTAGTGTAACAAACAGAAAAATGTTTTAGATTGTCATGTCTAGTAGTAGTAGAATGAAAAGTTAGTGAAAGGAAGAAAATGTCCTTCCGTTTGTTTCACCTTGGTGTCAGAGTTAACATCGTTACGACATTTTACACCCAAGCTCCTTGATACTTACATCGTGTAATCAGTTTTGTAGGCACCTGTTCTATTTTTTGTTACAAATGATAACAAGTTGTATATTTATTTCAGTTGGCCCAAGTCACTGTTACATATTCATTTGCTGGAAGATCGGGTTCCATTCCTGGTACCAGTGGCACCCAGCAGCATATGCATGTGCTAAGTAGGGAAGGAAATTTGGTTTTATTCAATATGTATAATATGAACCTGCTTTTCTCCCCACAATAACACAAAATATTAAGTTACAGTTACAGTGAAATTCATGTGAAATGTAGGAGTTTTTGTGTTTCTCACTATTTTATTGCCTTTCATAGTTTTTCATGATTTGAAAAGAAAAACGTTTTCTCATTTCACCTGCCATTTTTTTTATGATGGGTGTGTTTAGCTCTAGGGAATTTTTTTTGCCCAATTTTTTGTTTACCATCCTTGTAAGAACATTATTGAAAATATAAAAATTTTTGTACCTATTCGTTTTTTTATTCACCCTGTCTTTTGTACCACATAGCAGGAAAGGTTGATCTTCAGATTGAAATGCATCTGGTGGCTAAAAGTGTTGTCTAGGTTTTGTAACATTTGTAAAGTTTGATGGAAACAAGCTATATAGTAGACTCAAATTCACCATGAAATGTCATCCCCGCATTAGCTGTCCACATTGTCCAACGTCTTTGAAGTTTCTGTGAACCATTTCATAAAGAGTTGAATGACCTATTCACTATAAGAGTTGAATGACCTATTCACTATAAGAGTTGAATGACCTATTCACTATAAGAGTTGAATGACCTATTCACTATAAGAGTTGAATAACCTATTCACTATAAGAGTTGAATGACCTATTCACTATAAGAGTTGAATGACCTATTCACTATAAGAGTTGAATGACCTATTCACTATAAGAGTTGAATGACCTATTCACTATAAAGTTGAATGACCTATTAACTATAAGAGTTGAATGACCTTTTCACTATAAGTATAAGAATTGAATGACCTTTTCACTATATTTCTAAATTTCCATTTAAAACTTGTTGCCTGTTTTGCTATATCTTGTGAGCATTGATCATTGCAATTCTGTTGTGATCATGAAAATAGTTGCCTTGAGTATGTTGTCTTTAAATTACACAAATTCATCATTGGGTGCATAAGTCTGAAACATTGTCCTAGATGGAAATTTGTATTGATTTTTTTATTTTATAGTTCACTTCAATCCCCTTCAAATTTCTGCGAT
This sequence comes from Doris montereyensis, assembly GCA_037039925.1. Taxonomy (NCBI): domain Eukaryota; kingdom Metazoa; phylum Mollusca; class Gastropoda; order Nudibranchia; family Dorididae; genus Doris; species Doris montereyensis. The sequence goes on along the minus strand of JAXRKP010000820.1, from coordinate 67,106 downwards.
TTTGTTTCTTTCTGTATAACACCATTATTCTCTGAGAGAGTATTTTCAGATTTGTCATTAAACGTAATGTTTGTTTTTGTCCCTTTCTTCATTCCTTACATTCACTTTGATGAAGGAAAAACATGAAAACTGAAATGCATGTAGATTTCTAATCATAATAACATGTTAAATGTGTGGAAACAGTTGTGTTTGTCAAAGTTTCAATCTGTATGAACACAACCCTGAGATCACCGCAATGGTGGACCGGGTAAATTTCAAAGAAACAAAACAAACAGAAAGTGTGACTATAGTGAGAGTCTGTGTAGACCATTGTTGTTGTTGTTGGAGGTTTGTCAAAGTGTTTTGCTTACTCTGTCGCTTTAGCTGAGCTGTTGCCTTGTTATATTCAATGTCTTACTCTGTTGCTTGACTTATTTTACTACTATTACATGTACTATGTTCATTGTTAGTTTTCAAGGTTCATGGTCCCATGGGGTCTGAAGTTTTGAATGTTGTCTTGATATATTTATCCACCTGCAGGCCATTTCATCCAAAAAAGTCTTCCTCAACTCCCTGAGGGGCATACAGTACAGCTGCCTGTTCGATGCCTCATACTAAAAATGTGAAAAAGATCCTTTTCTGCCTATTATATATTATAGCTGGGTATTCATTTACAGTCGGAGCGAGGAAAGTATAGTGAATTACATTTCCTAAGAGATCAACATGATGGGGAAAAGCCTGTTCTGGCCAGGGAATTGAACCGGTGTTGTGTCGGGTCTACAAACTCATAACACTTCAGATTTCACCGCAATGCCTTACGCCTGTGTTGATTTGCATGTCCAGGATCAAATCAACTCATTGCACAAACCTTAGAATCTTTACATTCATAGATTCTTTGTTTTGCACTGAAGACCGGTTTCAAAGGTCAACGATGTATCTGATTCCATGAAATTGTTAGACCCAAGAATTTGACTCGTCACAATGATTTGATGCCTCCTCCTCCTCCTCAACAGGAAACTGGCTTTTAGGGCAAATAGTTTAAAAAGCAAATATTTTCTGTGATTTCTCTTCTTCTCATCGCCCTTTTGCCTTTTTTGTTGATTTACTTTTCTCTTCTTCTCATCGCCCTTTTGCCCTTTTGCCTTTTTTGTTGATTTACTTTTCTCTTCTTCTCGTCGCCGTTTTACCTTTTGCCATTTTTGTTGATTTACTTTTCTCTTCTTCTCATCGCCCTTTTACCTTTTTGCCATTTTTGTTGTTTTACTTTTCTCTTCTTCTCATCGCCCTTTTGCCGTTTTTGTTGTTTTACTTTTGTATCTGCTCTGTGGTTTCCTTCAATACTATTTTTATTCAACTTTCTGTTGTGGTTATTATTTGTCCCTTTGTTTCCTAAGTGGACTCGTATATTTTATAAGTGTAAGTAATGTGTGATAAGCATTAGATCTTGACCGTCTGAAATGTAGTTTTAACATGGAAACTCCATGTTAGTTTAGTGAGGTAATAAACGTTAATTTAATGGAGACGCTGATCACATTCAATGGTTTGTACATACACAATCCTTGTCACGAAATTACACTCTGTTTTAAGCCAAGGAGGTGAACAACTATAGGTATGCGTGTATGCTTGTATGTCGTTTGTGGGGTCGAAATGTTATGTAGGCCAAGATTTAGGCAATGATAATCCTTCAGTGTTAATGTTGTGTGTCACTAAAGCTTGATTCTGTTAATTTAAGGAGACTCAGATTTGTGTCTCTCTGTCTCACTATTTGTCTGTTTGTCTACCAAACCCAAATCCTATAACACTGCTAATGTTTGAAAATCACAACTTACCATTGTTGAGGTTAAATTCATTTGCCCTAGCCATGGCTTGTATGTTCATGACGATGTTATTATTGAGTTTATGTTTTTTTTTGTTTTTATAATTTGTATTACAGATTGTCTGTGGACATTGTCCTATCATCACACAAAGAAATATTTATCACTATTTCATACTCAAAATAATATTTATAACATTGCGTTTATATATATTTATATTATATATATATATATATATATATATTATAAAGGAATATTATCTCAGTTTGTATTGAGAATTGTAAAATGAAATGATGATTTACCTTCTGTATTATCATAAGCACGATGTGTGTATATACATATATATATATATATATTTATATATTTATATATTTATATGTATGTATATACATCGTATCATTTATATTTTATCGTATCATATTTCCAGACTGGCGAAAATGTTATTCTACTGTGTTGCCACATCTTGTATCTATCCGAGTTGGGTTTTTTGCCAACAGTTCATTAAAAAAAACCTTGAAAGTGAATGTGTTGCTTGTCTCTAGAGTTTATTGACGCTTTGTTTATTGTTTATCTATAGAGTTTATTGACGCTTTGTTTATTGTTTGTCTCTAGAGTTTATTGATGTTTATTGCTTGTCTCTAGAGTTTATTGCTTTGTTTATTGTTTGTATGTAGAGTTTATTGACGCTTTGTTTATTGCTTGTCTATTTTATTGACGCTTTGTTTATTGTTTGTCTATAGAGTTTATTGACACTTAGTTTATTGTTTGTCTGTAGAGTTTATTGACGCTTTGTTTATTGTTTGTCTGTAGAGTTTATTGACGCTTTGTTTATTGTTTGTCTGTAGAGTTTATTGACACTTTGTTTATTGTTTGTCTATAGAGTTTATTGACGATTTGTTTATTGCTTGTCTATAGAGTTTATTGGCTTTGTTTATTGTTTGTCTGTAGAGTTTATTGACACTTTGTTTATTGTTTGTCTGTAGAGTTTATTGACACTTTATTTATTGTTTGTCTGTAGAGTTTATTGACGCTTTATTTATTGTTTTTCTATAGAGTTTATTGACACTTTGTTTATTGTTTGTTTTTTAGAATTTATTTACACTTTGTTTACTGCTTGTCTCGTTGTTGTTATTGATTCCATGTGTTTATCATGAAACGAAGATTAACTCAGACAACAATCTGCTTAGATCTTTCTGACTACATATTTGTATCTTCGAAGAGGTGATTTTACAATCAAATGCTAAATGTCATTTTCCCAACCGCTTGATACTATAGCGTTCAGCCACTAAGCTCCGTGCAGTCAGCCCTGCATGCGTTCTGTGGGCAGTTGGTAGGTCCTACTTCTTTCCTTTCCTCCTTTCGCTTGTATCTCATCTTGCTGTTTCCTCTTAATTCATCCTGAGATCATGCAATGGTGGATGGGGTAAATGTCAATGAAAGACAAACAAAAAGCCTTGCATACTAGGTTCTGATGGGGTGAAAATCTGGGGTCCGATAATAACCCCCAACACGATGGTTAAAACGCCAAGCATTTGTTGGTTAACATAGACGCCACTCATCCTGATGGATTCTACGATAATGGAAGAAAACACACTTCTCAACGCCCCACACTTCTCAGCACCGTCCACTTCTCACACACTTCTCAGCACCGTCCCACACTTCTCAACACCGTCCCACACTTCTCAACACCGTCCCACACTTCTCAACGCCGTCCCACACTTCTCAACACCGTCCCACTTCTCAACACCTACACTTCTCAACACCGTCCCAATGCCGTCCCACACATTTCTCAACGCTTTCTCAACACCGTCCTACACTTCTCAACGCCGTCCCACTTCTCACACTTTCTCAACTGTCCCACTTCTCAATGCGCGTCCACACTTCTCAACACCGTCACTTCTCAATGCCGTCCCACACTTCTCAACACCGTCCCACACTTCTCAATGCCGTCCTACTTCTCAACTCCCACACTTCTCAACGCTGCCGTCCCACTTCTCAACGCCATCCTACACTTCTCAATGCCGTCCCACACTTCTCAACACCGTCCCACACTTCTCAACGCCGTCCTACACTTCTCAACGCCGTCCCACACTTCTCAAACCCCCACACTTCTCAACGCTGTCCCACACTTCTCAACGCCGTCCCACACTTCTCAGCACCGTCCACACTTCTCAACACCGTCCTACACTTCTCAACGCTGTCCCACTTCCTCAACGCCGTCCCACCTTCTCAACGCCGTCCCATTCTCAATGCCGTCCTACACTTCTCAGCACTCCTCCCTCACACTTCTCAACGCCGTCCTACACTTCTCAACGCCGTCCTACACTTCTCAACGCCGTCCCACACTTCTCAACGCCGTCCTACACTCATTCCCACACTCAACGCCATCCTCTTCTCAGCCGTCCTACACTTCTCAACGCCGTCCTACACTTCTCACCGTCCTACACTTCTCAGCACCGTCCTACACTTCTCAACCGTCCTACACTTCTCAGCACCGTCCTACACTTCTCAGCCGTCCTTTCTCAACGCCGTCCTACTTCTCTCAACGCCGTCCTACACTTCTCAACGCCGTCCTACACTTCTCAACACCGTCCTACACTTCTCAGCACCGTCCTACACTTCTCAACGCCGTCCTACACTACACTTCTCAACGCGCCGTCCTACACTTCTCAACGCCGTCCCACACTTCTCAACGCCAATGTCCCACACTTCTCAATGCCGTCCCACACTTCTCAATGCCGTCCCACACTTCTCAACGCCGTCCCACACTTCTCAATGCCGTCCCACACTTCTCAACGCCGTCCTACACTTCTCCAACGCACACTTCTCAATGCCGTCCACACACTTCTCAATGCCGTCCTACACTTCTCAACGCCGTCCCACACTTCTCAACACCGTCCTACACTTCTCAACGCCATCCCCGTCCTACATTTCTCAACCGTCCCACCGTCCTACACTTCTCAACGCCGTCCTACATTTCTCAGCACTCCTACACTTCTCAATGCCGTCCCTCACACTTCTCAACGCTGTCCCACACTTCTCAACTGTCCCACGCTTCTCAACGCTGCTCCCACACTTCTCAACCGTCCTACATTTCTCAATGCACACTTCTCAACCGCCATCCGTCCACTCCTCTCAATGCACCGTCCTACACTTCTCAACGCACCGTCCTACACTTCTCAATGCCGTCCCACCGTCCCACACTTCTCAACGCCGTCCTACACTTCTCAACGCCATCCCACACTTCTCAACGCCGTCCTACACTTCTCAACGCCGTCCTACATTTCTCAACGCCATGCCGTCGCCGTCCTCTTCTCAGCACCGTCCTACACTTCTCAACGCCGTCCTACTCTTCTCAATGCCGTCCCACACTTCTCAACGCCGTCCTACACTCTCAACGCCGTCCCACACTTCTCAACGCCGTCCTACACTTCTCAACGCCGTCCCACACTTCTCAACGCCGTCCCACACTTCTCAGCACCGTCCTTACACTTCTCAGCACCGTCCTACACTTCTCAATGCCGTCCTACACTTCTCAACGCCGTCCTACACTTCTCAGCGCCGTCCACACACTTCTCAACGCCGTCCCACATTTTCTCAACGCCGTTATCCTACACTTCAATGCCGTCCCACACTTCTCACCTTAGTCCTACATTTCTCAACGCTGTCCCACACTTCTCAACGCCGTCCCACACTTCTCAATGCCGTCCACACTTCTCAATGCCGTCCCACACTTCTCAACGCCGTCCTACACTTCTAATGCCGTCCCACACTTCTCAACGCCGTCCTCTTCTCAATGCCGTCCCACACTTCTCAATGCCGTCCCACACTTCTCAATGCCGTCCTCTTCTCAATGCCGTCCCACACTTCTCAACGCCGTCCTCTTCTCAATGTCCCACACTTCTCAACGCCGTCCCACATTCTCAATTTATGTTTGTCCTCCCATCTGTGAAATGTCCTCTTCTCATGACATCGCCATCCTACACTTCAGAAAGTGACAATTGACCGTCCTACACTTCTCAAGCATTTATTGTTTAACGCCGTCCTCGCTCCCACACTTCTCAACGCTCTTTTTCCCATTTTCATTTTCTACTCTTTTTCCCATTTTCACACACTACTCTTTTCCATTTCAACGCTCCCACACTCTACTCTTTTTCCCATTTTCACTCCCACACTTCTCAATGCCGTCCCATTTTCCTATACTCTTTTTCAACGCCATTTTCTCAATGCCGTCCCACACTCTAATGTTTTCAACGCCATCCCATTTCATGCTCTAACGCTTTTTCTCATTTTCACTTCTACTCGCTTTCCCATTTTCACTTCTCAACGCTTTTTCCCATTTCAACGCTCTCTACTCTTTTTCCCATTTTCAACGCTCTACTCTTTTTCCCATTTTCACAGAAACAATGCTAGCCGTCCTACATTTCTCAACGTACATAACGCCGTCCTAACTAATATCCCAACTGTGTGTCTAACTATACTGCCGTAGTAGATGCCGTCCCATTGTTTTTCAACGCCATTTTTCAATGGAGTCCCACATTACAATACATTTCTAACAGTCCCAATTCATCAACGCCGTCCTAAAACGTCCCACACTTTCAACGCCGTCCTCTAGTTTTCAATGCCGTCCCACACTTCAATGCGTCCTACATTTCTCAACGCACACACTTCTCACACACACTTCTCAACGCCGTCCCACACTTCTCAATGCCGTCCTGCACACTTCTCAATGCACACATCTCAATGCCGTCCCACACTTATCAATGCCAACAGCCGTCCTACACTTCTAATGGGAATGCTTTAAATCCGTCCCAATCATTGGGACCAAATTCCATTTAAATGGTCAAAATAAATTCTCAATGCTGTCCCACACTCTCTCTCTGCTCCTCTCACTTCAATGCCGTCCCACACTTCTCAATGCCGTCCTACACTTCTCAATGCCGTCCCACACTTCAACGCCGTCCTACTCTCTCTCAATGCCGCGTCCTCTCAATGCCGTCCCACACTCAATGCCGTCCCACACTCAACGCCGTCCTCTCAACGCCGTCCTATCTATCTATCTATCCTATTCTAACGCCGTCACACTTCTCAACGCATACATACATTTCACAGACATAAGCATATTCCTAACTTCTCAACGCCGTCCCAACTGCTCTTTTTCAATGCCGGCCGTCCTTTCTCAATGCCGTCCTCTTCAACGGTTTGGCAATGCCGTCCCAAAACGCCGTCCCACACTTCAACGCCGTCAACGATTTGCCGTCTCGTTGCCGTCCCACACTTCTCAACGCCGTCCTTCTACTTCTATCCGTCCCACATTTAACGAGTTGAACGACGTCCCAAATGAACGCCAATAATGCCGTCCCTCTGCCGTCCTAATCCGTTAATGCCGTCCTTGTGGACACTTCTCAACGCTGTCCTCTTCTTCCTCTCACCTCTAATCAACGCCGTCCCACACTAACGCCGTCCTCTTCTCAACGCCGTCCTACTGCCGTCCCACACTTCTCAACGCCGTCCAAATGCCGTCCCACACTTTCAACGCCGTTTTCTCAATGCTGCCGTAAAACGCCGTCAAATTAAGATTCTGGTTATGAGCGTTTGTTCTGAAAGACCTTCTCAATGTCCTCTTTCTTTGACATCGAACTATTTTACTGTCTGTACCTCCTCCCTAACTCAACGGACAGGCATTTATTGTGTTTGTTATCGCTCTCTCAGCCCATTTTCATTTTCTACCCTTTTCCAATTTTTGAGAATTTTTCGAGATTTTTTTCGACTCAAAATTTCCCATTTTCATGCCCCCTCTTCCCATTTTCACCACCAGTCTTTTTTCCCATTTTCATGCTCTGGACTCAGCATTTTCAGTCCCTACTCTTTTTCCCATTTTTCACTTACTCTTTTTCCCATTTTCAACACGCTGCGCACATTTTCATGCTCTACTCCTTCCCCATTTTCACAGAAAAATTTGAAATAGTAATACTAAAAACCAAAAACCCCAAGTCTAACTATCGATGTTGTGGATGTGTTTAACTCAAATCAAATCAAAGTCTTAACTCAGTAGCCGAAATCAAACAAAAAAAACAGATAGACAAAAAGAGCCGATGGTCATCGGGTAAAGTGTAAACACAGATCACAGACAAGAAGAGCCGATGGTCATCACAAAGTGTAAACACAATGCCGATAGACAAAGAAGAGTCGATGGTCATCCCAGTGTGTAAACACATCCAAAAGAGCCAGCCGGGAATGGTAAAGTGTAAACACAGATCCATTGAAGACCAAATTCATTTAAATGGTAAAAATAAATTCTCTAGATAAGAAGAGTCGATGGTCATCAGGTAAAGTCTCTCTCTCTAGACAAGAAGAGCCGATGGTCATCAGGTCTCTCTCTGTAAACTCAGATATCAAGAGTCGATGGTCATCAGGTCTATGTAAACACAGATGAACACATAAGAGTCGATGGTCATCAGGTAAAGTGTAAACACAGATAGACAAGATGAGTCCACTTCTCGATGGTCATCAGGTAAAGTGTAAACACAGATAGACAGTGAAGAGCCGATGGTCATCAGGTAAAGAATAAACACAGATAGACAAGAAGAGACGAAATGTGGTCATCATGCCCCTAGTGTAAACATTGTGGATAGACTTCTTCCGTCTGGTCATCAAAGATAGACAAAGAAGGAATGCCGTCGATGGTCAACGAGGCAAATCTGGACCCACAGATAGAAACCGAAATTAGTCGATGGTCATGAGGCAAAGTGTAAACACAGATAGACAAGACCCGCCGATGGTCACAGATATTAGTGTAAACACAGATAGACAAGAAGAGTCGATGGTCAAGGTAAAGTCGGCCCACACTTCTCAACCAAAAGAAGAGCCGTTTGGATCACACAGATGAAAAAGAGTTGGTCATCGAGATTTTTTTTCGAGCAAAATCTACAAGAAGAGCCGATGGTCATGAGGCAAAGTGTAAACCACCACTAGACCAGGTTGGTGGTCATCAAAAGTGTAAACTTCCACGGGAGACAAGAAGAGCGGATGGTCAAAATATTACAACACGCTCGATGGTCATCATTAAAGGTTCCAGATAGACAAGAAGAGTCCGATGGTCAAATTGAAATTCTACCAAACACAAAACCCCAAGAGTCGATGGTCATCATGTAAAGTGTAAACACAATGATAGACAAGAAATCAAAGGTCATCAGCCAGCCACCACAGAAACAAAAGAGTCAATGGTCCCATTTCTCATCACACTTCTCAGATAGACAAAAGAGTCGATGGTCATCAGGTATTTTATTTGTATTGATAAATAAATTCATTTGACAAGAAGAACGTGATGCCTCCAACATGTCATGAACTACGCTTAAACTTAAACAGTTAGACAAGAAGAGTCCACGATGGTCATCAGGTATAAAGGGAATGGCGTTATGACGAAATGGTCCCTTAGCCAGTAAACACAGATAGACAATCAATGTCAATGTAAAAGTCATTATGTAGATCTATAATGCCAGTCCAAAACGAATAAATCTGATAATAACGCTGTCCCAAAATGATCCTACCTTCTCAATGCAAAGGAAACACTGCATGTAGAAAAGAAGAGCTATGGTACAATGTACAAGTAGTTCCCACAAGATAGACAAGAAGAGGTCGTGGTGGTCAGGTAGTAGTAAAGTAGTAATGTACACAGATAGACAAGAAGAGTCGATGGTGGTTGTAAAGTGGTAAACACAGATAGACAAGAAGAGCCGATAGTTCATCAACGCCGTCTCTTCTCAATGCCGTCCCACACTTCCTCAGCCGTCCTCTTCTCAATGCCGTCCCAGCCGTCCTACTTTCTCAACGCCGTCCTCACTTCTCAGCCGTCCCAGTTTCTCAGCCGTCCTCCTTCAGTAGTCCTACACTTCTCAGTGGTCCCACTTCTCAACGCCGTCCACACTTCAACGCCGTACACTTCTCAACGCCGTCCCACACTTCTCAACGCCGTCCTACACTTCTCAACGATGCCGTCCCACACCAACACCGTCCTAGCCGTCCTCTTCTCAATGCCGTCCCAGTTCTCAACGCCGTCCCACACTTCTCAATGCCGTCCCAGTTCTCAACGAAGCCGTCCCACACTTCTCAACGCCGTCCCACACTAATGCCGTCCCACACTTCTCAACGCCGTCCCACACTTCTCAACGCCGTCCAAATGCCGTCCCACACTTCTCAACGCCGTCCTCTTCTCAATGCCGTCCCACACTTCTCAACGGTCCCTTCTCCAATGCCGTCCCACACTTCTCAACGCCGTCCTGTCATTTTGAAGATACAATATGTTTGTCCTCCCATCTGTGAAATGTATGACATCGAACTCATACTTAGAAAGTAGTTGACAACGGACAAGCATTTATTGTTTTGTTATCGTCTACTCTTTTCCCATTTTCATTTTCTACTCTTTTTCCCATTTTCACACACTACTCTTTTTCCCATTTTCACTCTCTACTGGTTTCCATTTTCAGTCTACTCTTTTTCCCATTTTCATGATTTTCAGTCTAGTCTTTTCCCATTTTCATGCTCTACTCTTTTTCTCATTTTCACTCTACTCTTTTTCCTATTTTCACTCTTTCATTTTCACTCTCTACTCTTTTTCCATTTTCATGCTCTACTCTTTTTCCCATTTTCACAGAAACAATGCTAGTACTAGTACTAGTAATACTAATAATATACAACTGTGTGTCTAACTATACTGTAGTAGATGCGATTGTTTTTGTTTTCAATTGGAGATATTACAATACATTGTACAGAAATTCGAAAAAACGTGTGCTTTGGTAGTTTTAGCTCTAGTAACACGTCACACACACACACACACACACACACACACACACACACACACACACACATCTAGTGTTACTTATCATCCATACAGCCAGCCGGGAATGCTTTAAATCGTCCATTGGGACCAAATTCCATTTAAATGGAAAAATAAATTCTCTCTCTCTCTCTCTCTCTCTCTCTCTCTCTCTCTCTCTCTCTCTCTCTCTCTCTCTCTCTCTCTCTCTCTCTCTCTCTCTCTATCTATCTATCTATCTATTATCTATCTATCTCTCACACAACATACATACATACAGACATAAGCACATATTGGCTAACTGATGAAACTGCTCTTTTCTGGGGTAATTTGACGGTTTGTGGAAAGTGGGTCAGATTTGTGCTCGTTGGTATCGGCTTCTACTTCTATCTACATTTAGAGTTGAGACGAAATGAATAATATGCCCTGAATCCGTTAGATTGTGGATAGACTACCTCTAAATGTAGACCTAAGTAAGCCGATACTGACGAGTACAAATCTGACCCACTTTATTTTACGCCGCTAAACCGTCAAATTAACGTTTCTGGTTATGAGCGGTTGTTCTGAAAGACCCGCCGTCCTCTTTCTTTACAGATATTTTACTGTCTGTACCTCCTCCTAACTCAGCCGGAGGCAAGGTGTCGGCCTCTCAACCAAAAGATACTGAGTTTGAGCCCTGCCAACGGTTGAAAATTTTCTCGAGATTTTTTTCGAGCAAAATCTACCCCCATCGCCCTCTCTCTCTCTCCATCCACCACCACCCCCCCTCACCACCAGGTTGGTGGATCAACACCTAGTCCCACGGGAGACGGGATAAAAATATTACAACACGCTGCGCACATTAAAGGTTCCTTGGCAGTCCGGGTAAAATTTGAAATAAAAACCAAAAACCCCAAGATCACTGATGTTGTGGATGTGGGTAACTCAAATCAAATCAAAGTCTTAACTCAGCCAGCCACCAAATCAAACAAAGAGTAAATACAGATAGACAAAAAGAGCCGATGGTCATCAGGTAAAGTGTAAACACAGATAGACAAGAAGAGCCGATGGTCATCAGGTAAAGTAAACACAGATAGACAAGAAGAGTCGATGGTCATCAGGTAGTAAACAAGTAGACAAAAAGAGCCGATGGTCATCAGGTAAAGTGTAAACACAGATAGACAAGAAGAGCCGATGGTCATCAGGTAAAGAATAAACACAGATAGATAAGAAAGAGTATGGTCATCAGGTAAAGTAAACACAGATAGACAAGAAGAGCCGATGGTCATTGGTAGTAAACAGATAGACAAGAAGTGATGGTCATCAGGTAAAGTGTAAACACAGATAGACAAGAAGAGTGGATGGTCATCAGGTAAAGTGTAAACACAGATAGACAAGAAGAGTCGATGGTCATCAGGTAAAGTAAACACAGATAGTAGTGAGTGGTCATCAGGTAAAGTAAACACAGATAGACAAGAAGAGCCGATGGTCATCAGGTAGTAAACACAGTAGACAAGAAGAGTCGATGGTCATCACACAGATAGACAAGAAGAGTATGGTGGCAAAAGTGTAAAACAGTAGACAAGAAGAGTCGATGGTCATGAGGCAAAGTAAACACAGATAGACAAGAAGAGCCGATGGTCATGAGGTAAAGTGTAAACACAGATAGACAAGAAGAGTCGATGGTCATCAGGTAAAGTAAACACAGATAGACAAGAAGAGTGGTCATCACACAGATAGACAAGAAGAGTCGATGGTCATCAGGTAGTAAAGACAGATAAAAGTGAGTGGTGAGTAAAGTAAACATTTAGACAAGAAGAGTCGTGGTCATCAGGTAAAGTGTAAACACAGATAGACAAGAAGAGCTCGTGGTATCACACAGATAGACAAGAAGAGTCGATGGTCATCAGGTAAAGTAAACACAGATAGACAGAAGAGGTGGTCATCAGGTAGTAAACAGTAGACAAGAAGAGTCGATGGTCATCAGGTAAAGTGTAAAACAGTAGGTAGAGTCGATGGTCATCAGGTAAAGTGTAAACACAGATAGACAAGAAGAGTCAATGGTCATCACACAGTGACAAGAAGAGTCGATGGTCAAGGCAAAGCAGGATTTTATTTGTATTGATAAATAAATTCATTTGCCGGAAGAACGTGTCGGTATGAACTACGCTTAAACTTAAACTATTTTGTGTCAGTGGTAACATGGTGGTATAAAAATGGCGTTATTTCGCCCTTAGCCAGTATGGAGACAATCAATGTCAATGTAAAAGTACATTATGGTAGTAGAAGTATAAAAAACGAAAAGTTAAATCTTAATTAAATGATTATTATTGAAAAGGCTATTACAATGTACAAGTAGTTGTAGAAGTATGGTGGTGGTAGGTAGTAGTAGTAGTAGTAGTATTAGTAGAAGTGGTATGGTTGTATAGTGGTGGTGGTGGTGGTAAGTGTAGTGGTAGTAGTAGTAGTAGTAGTAGTAGTAGTAGTAGTAGTAGTAGTAGTATTAGTTATTAGAAGTAGTAGTAGTAGTGGTGGTAGTAGTAGTAGTAGTAGTGGTGGTAGTAGAAGTAAGTAGAAGTAGTAGTAGTAGTGGTGGTAGTAGAAGCAGTAGTGGTGGTAGAAGAAGTAGTAGTAGTGGTGGTAGAATTAGAAGTAGTATAAAAGTAGTGGTGGTAGTAAAAGTAAGTAGTAAGTAGTAGTGGTGGTAGTAGAATTATATTGTAGAAGTAGAAGTGGTGGTGGTAAAAAAGTATGGTGGTGGTAAAAGTAAAAGTAGTAGAAGTGGTGGTGGTAGTAAAAGTAGAAGTGGTGGTGGTAGTAAAAGTAGTAGTGATATTGGTAGTAAAAGTAGTAGATATTGGTAGTAAAAGTAGTAGTGATATTGGTAGTAAAAGTAGTAGTAGGTAGTAGTGATATTGGTAGTAAAAGTAGAAGTAGGTGGTGGTAGTAAAAGTAGAAGTGGTGGTGGTAGTAAAAGTAGAAGTGGTGGTGGTAGTAAAAGTAGTAGTGATAAAAGTAGAAGTAGTAGAAGTGATATTGGTAGTAAAAGTAGTAGTATATTGTAAAAGTAGTAGAAGTGGTGATGGTAGTAAAAGTAGTAAAGTGGTGGTGGTAGTAAAAGTAGAAGTGGTGGTGGTAGTAAAAGTAGAAGTGGTAGAAGTGATATTGGTAAAGTAGAAGTGGTGGTAGTAAATATTTGTAGAAGTGGTGGTGGTAGTAAAAGTAGTAGTGGTGGTGGTAGTAAAGTAGAAGTGGTGGTGTAGAAGTTGTGGTAGTAAAAGTAGAAGTGGTGGTAGTAAAAGTAGAAGTAGTAGTAAAAGTGTGGTGGTGGTAGTAAAAGAGAAGTGGTGGTGGTAGTAGAAGTAGAAGTGGTGGTGGTAGTAAAAGTAGTAGTGGTGGTGGTAGTAATAGTAGTGGTGGTGGTAGTAGAAGTAGAATGGTGGTGGAAGGAGAAGTAGGTAGGTAGGTTTGGACCAGCTGACAATACATTGCAAATTTATTTGTATTAAATTTATTTGTATTAAATGCATAGAGCTCCACAATGGGTAGATGCGCTATAGAATGTTATTTATTATTATTATTATTATTATTATTATTATTATTATTATTATTATTATTATTATTATTATTATTATTATTATTATTATTATTATTATTATTATTATTATTATTATTATTATTACTATTATATTAGTGTTATTATTAGTATTACTATTAGTATTAGTGTTATTATTAGTATTATTATTTGTATTATCATATTTGTTTTATTATTAGTAGTAGTAGTAGTAGTAGTAGTAGTAGTAGTAGTAGTAGTAGTAGTAGTAGTAGTAGTAGTAGTAGTAGTAGTAGTAGTAGTAGTAGTAGTAGTAGTATATGAAACGATGAAAGAATGAAACAATAAAACGATGGCGGTAAACGAGACATATGGGAGACGGTATATCGAGGTTTGAGTAAAATTACAATAATGAGGATATAAATGAAATCTTCAGTGAGTGAAAACAAAAACGTTCCGAACTTTGGTCGCCTATAATTATTTTTGTTCTTAGATTTGATATCATAATGCAATTTCGCCTATGATTATTTTTGTTCTTAGATTTGATATCATAATGCAATTTCGCCTTTAATTATTTTTGTTCTTAGATTTTATATCATAATGCAATTTCGCCTATAATTATTTTTGTTCTTAGATTTTATATCATAATGCAATTTCGCCTATAATTATTTTTGTTCTTAGATTTTATATCATAATGCAATTTCGCCTTTAATTATTTTTGTTCTTAGATTTGATATCATAATGCAGTTCTTAGATTTGATATCATAATGCAATTTCGCCTTTAATTATTTTTGTTCTTAGATTTGATATCATAATGCAATTTCGCCTATAATTATTTTTGTTCTTAGATTTTATATCATAATGCAATTACGCCTATAATTATTTTTGTTCTTAGATGTTATATCATAATGCAATTTTCGTGTCTACTTATTTCAAACTATGATGTGTTTGTTTGGAAAAGTTCACTCACTCGATTTAACAATTGAAGTATAAAATATTAGTGTTCCCCCTGTCGAATTGTTGTTTGTGGAAAGAAACTCACAATGTCTGTATACTACAAAGGTCATGACTTAAAGAAACTCACAATGTCTGTATACTACAAAGGTCATGCTTAAAGAAACTCACAATGTCTGTATACTACAAAGGTCATGACTTAAAGAAACTCACAATGTCTGTACTACAAAGGTCACAAAGAAACTCATGACTTAAAAAGAAACTCACAATGTCTGTATACTACAAAGGTCATGACTTAAAGAAACTCACAATGTCTGTATACTACAAAGGTCATGACTTAAAGAAACTTAGAAACTTAGAATCCGGCTAATAAGAGAGACAAACAGAAACCGATCTTAATTCATATATAACTTTGAATACGGAATGGTGTAGGTCTAGACGAGGAGTGTGAATGTCATGGTATGCAAAGTACTTGTCGCTTCCTTTGCTACCTCTTATTTTCCAAGTGGGGTGTTCTGTGATTGATGTGTGAAATTAGATAATGAACTTTAAAGAGATTTACTCTGCCACATTTATATTCATTTAGATTGTAAATTGTATACATTGTTCTATTTTCTTCCTAACATGAAATTCGTTATTTTATATGGAAAAAAAAGAAATCTTCTTTATCAGCCAATCAATTTCACGGAGGAATTAAAAATGGGTTTGTCTGTTTTGTACACACTTTGAATGTCACAACCTTGCAATCGATTTCCCTTACATTACTGTTGGTTGGATGGTCAATTTCTACTTCTTCCTCTTCTTTCATTTTTTAAATATTATACCATATTTGCCTCTCATCTTGACATTTTCCCTTAATTGACCATGAGATCACCGCATACGGCAGACGAGGCAATTCATTTAAATGTAAGAATTAGAAACCACCAGGTGGCGAGGAAAGAAAGGATATTTATAGAACACTCATACAGGGACAATGGAGTGAACTTGATAGAGTAAATTAAAACTGTCTGCATTAGTTATACCGTCAGTGAAGTAAAGGGAATAATTTAAACGATGATAATAATTTATAATAAATTTTTTAAGTCCGTCGATAAATTACGAAAATGCGTGTATGAAAATCCCATGAGGATTGAAACATGAAATCAATGAATGAAAATGAACATAAACATGAGATAAAATTTCAATACTACCGGTATACTGGAGGCATTTACAAAATCATGCAAAGTTGCAAAAGTACAAATAGTTCAATAGCAACAACACATCTCTATTCATTGAGATAATAAACTAAATAATAGAAATATCAACAATAATCTCTATTCATTAGGATAGGTAAATTGAGATAATAAACACAAATCTCTATTCATTATGATAGGCAAATTGAGATAATAAACACAAATCTCTATTCATTATGATAGGCAAATTGAGATAATAAACACAAATCTATATTCATTAGGATAGGCAAATTGAGATAATAAACAAAAATCTCTATTCATTAGGATAGGCAAATTGAGATAATAAACAAAAATCTCTATTCATTAGGATAGGCAAATTGAGATAATAAACAAAATTTCTATTCATTGGGATAGGCAAATTGAGATAATAAACAAAAATCTCTATTCATTAGGATAGGCAAATTGAGATAATAAACAAAAATCTCTATTCATTAGGATAGGCAAATTGAGATAATAAACAAAAATCTCTATTCATTAGGATAGGCAAATTGAGATAATAAACAAAAAATCTCTATTCATTAGGATAGGCAAATTGAGATGATAAACAAAAATCTCTATTCATTTGGATAGGCAAATTGAGATGATAAACAAAAATCTCTATTCATTAGGATAGGCAAATTGAGATGATAAACAAAAATCTCTATTCATTTGGATAGGCAAATTGAGATAAATAATAAACAAAAAAATAGAAATAACAAGCAAAACATAAACGTATCACCTAGGTCTGTCATATTGCAACGATGTAAGGCAACAACAACAAAAACCCCAAAAAGAATGTGTTCAGCGTTATATGACAACGTACTGGTTGAAGTCAAAGTGGGGAAAACCACTTGAGAAATATTGTTTCAGCAGACATTGAAATCGTAGAATATTAAAGTAGTGAGAATGAGTAGGTTTCTTTGGGTTGTTCTTTACCACAGCCAGAAAAAAGGCAAAACTCAATACAATTTGTTGCATGAACGTGCTAAAACAGAATGTCACCAAACATTAATTAATGCTTGGCTGGTATAACGAAGCCATATGTAGACTTCTCTACAGTAGAGGATGTGGAAGAAATATTTTCATTTAAAAATAAAAATGGTCGCACTAAAACTGGAAATAGATTTTACCAAACTGTAAAGACAAGTAGACATCGACTGCAGACATATACACACACACCTACACACACACAGAGAGACACCTACACTCACTCACACACACACACACACACCCACACACACACACACATACATACATGCACACATTTCAAATTCAAGCAAAGATCTTGTATAACAATTATAGACGATCTTCCCTCCAAGTGACGGGAGAGAAGCATCAATTTGGCACAGGCTTCAGTTGGAAGCCACCGACTGGTTCCAGAGGTGCGTTCTCTGTACACACGGCTTACTTTCCCTTTGCAAACACCAGCCCCCCAGGTGCGTTCTCTGTACCAGGTTTGCACTCTGGCTTACTTTCCACTTTCCTTTGCAAACACCAGCCCCCCAGGTGCGTTCTCTGTACACACGGCTTACTTTCCCTTTGCAAACACCAGCCCCCCCAGGTGCGTTCTCTGTACACACGGCTTACTTTCCCTTTGCAAACACCAGCCCCCCAGGTGCGTTCTCTGTACACACGGCTTACTTTCCCTTTGCAAACACCAGCCCCCCCAGGTGCGTTCCGTAGGCTTACTTTCCCTTTGCAAGCACCAGCCCCCCCCCCCCCCAGGTGCGTTCCGTAGGCAAACGGCTTGCATTCGCTTAGAAAACAGACAATCGCCAGGCAAGTGGCTTGCATTCGCTTAGAAAACAAACAAATGCCAGGCAAGCGGCTTGCATTCGCTTAGAAAGAAGACAAACGCCAGGCAAGTGGCTTGCATTCGTTTAAAAAGTGCACCGGTCCGCAGACAAACGCCAGGCTAGTGGCTTGCATTCGCTTAGAAAGCAGACAAACGCCAGGCTAGTGGCTTGCATTCGTTTAGAAAGCAGACAAACGCCAGGCTAGTGGCTTGCATTCGTTTAAAAAGTGCACCGGTCCGCAGACAAACGCCAGGCTAGTGGCTTGCATTCGTTTAGAAAGCAGACAAATGCCAGGCTAGTGGCTTGCATTCGTTTAGAAAGCAGACAAACGCCAGGCTAGTAGCTTGCATTCGTTTAGAAAACAGACAAACGCCAGGCTAGTAGCTTGCATTCGTTTAGAAAACAGACAAACGCTAGGCTAGTAGCTTGCATTCGTTTAGAAAGCAGACAAACGCCAGGCTAGTGGCTTGCATTCGTTTAGAAAACAGACAAACGCCAGGCTAGTGACTTGCATTCGTTTAGAAAGCAAACAAACGCCAGGCTAGTGGCTTGCATTCGTTTAGAAAGCAGACAAACGCCAGGCTAGTGGCTTGCATTCGTTTAAAAAATGCACCGGTCCGCAGCCAAACGCCAGGCTAGCGGCTTGCATTCGTGTAGAAAGTGCACCGGTCCGCAGACAAACGCCAGGCAAGCAGCTTGCATTCGCTTAGAAAGCAAACAAACGCCAGGCAAGTGGCTTGCATTCGCTTAGGAAGCAGACAAGCGCCAGGCAAGCGGTTTGCATTCGCTTAGAAAGCAAACAAACGCCAGGCAAGCGGCTTGCATTCGCTTAGAAAGCAAACAAACGCCAGGCAAATGGCTTGCATTCGCTTAGAAAGCAGACAAACGCCAGGCAAATGGCTTGCATTCGCTTAGAAAGCCCACCGGTCCGCAGACAAACACCAGGCAAGCAGCTTGCCAGCCAAAGCAAGCACATCGCAAGCTGTCTTACTCGCGAGAAAGCAATATTGGCGGCACCCTTACGGCTGAAGATATTTAATGGATAATTGAATTTAACTTTCTTTTTGGGAGTGGTGGGGTATATATCATCTGAAAAGGAATAAACCGATACATTCAATTCATATAAGTTTTTCGAATCGTTTGATTAATTTTATTTATATGCATTACTATCATAATTAACAGGCGCCGCCATCTCACCTACAATTTTTAGTTTAGTTGTTAAAGAGTTCCCTTCCTGCAAGCAGTCATTATCTTGTCAGAAAAAGGCAAGGAAGCCGCGTGGCAAGCGGTGAAACAAATTGCTTGCCTACGGAACGCACTTCCGGTGTGCAGAGAGCGTTTACCATGCTAACGGCAAGCGACTTGAAAACAATTAATGCAAGCACAAATCAAAAGGCCGCCCTGCACCAACAAGTTGGTGATCCCTAAGAGCTCAGGACATCCAATTGATAATCGATTAAAATCTCTATTGATTGAGTAGGTGCAATCAACGAGTACAATAATATGAAAGAAAATAGACTCAGCTATTTTCTTTTTTTTTTAACAACATAATAAACTGGCCACTGATGTATCATATTGACGTGCTCTTTCCACAGCTCAAACGTTTTTCTATGAAGTCATCAGCTATTTATAGTGCCATTTTCCTTCCAAAAACTAAATTACAACATCCTAGGTGTTCTTGATTGGCTAGTTGAACTACTTCCGGTGTACGCTGATAGTAACGACTGGCCGGTTCTGTGGGTCAGTGATAGTAACCGATGATTCTTTGGTCATCGTGACCTTACGTACATCCTGACTTTGAGTGACGGAGTAGGTCTTCCGTTGCACTGGCTTCAAAGGTGCCTCGATGGTCACTTTTTTGTCCTCTGCAATGTAAGCTTGGATGGATGCGGGGTCAACGGAATCTGGAAAGGAAAGCAAACATCATTCGTTAATTGTTGTGTTATCATGAAGATAAAAGATAAAAATGAATTTATCGTCCATATCCCCGCACAAGTGCAGGCTCACCGACTATACTTTATGTTATACCCAGCTGGCCATTTCATTCAAAGTCTTCTCTTCTCTTGGCTTTTCGTCCTAACACTCTGACAAGATCTTCCTCTAAGTCCTGGGAGCATGCAGTACACAAGCCTGTTAGGCTTTCCGTACGAACACTGGGACAAGATCTTTCTCTACTATAGCTGGGAACTCGTTCTAACACTGGGACAAGATCTTTCTCTACTATAGCTGGGAACTCGTTCTAACACTGGGACAAGATCTCTCTCTCTACTATAGCTGGGAACTCGTTCTAACACTGGGACAAGATCTTTCTCTACCTATAGCTGGGAACTCGTTCTAACACTGGGACAAGATCATTCTCTACCTATAGCTGGGAACTCGTTCTAACACTGGGACAAGAACTTTCTCTACCTATAGCTGGGAACTCGTTCTAACACTGGGACAAGATCTTTCTCTACCTATAGCTGGGAACTCGTTCTAACACTGGGACAAGATCTTTCTCTACTATAGCTGGGAACTCGTTCTACACTGGGACAAGATCTTTCTCTACCTATAGCTGGGAACTCGTTCTACACTGGGACAAGATCTTTCTCTACCTATAGCTGGGAACTCGTTCTACACTGGGACAAGATCTTTCTCTACCTATAGCTGGGAACTCATCTTAACACTGGGACAAGATCTTTCTCTACCTATAGCTGGGAACTCATCTTAATACTGGGACAAGATCTTTCTCTACCTATAACTGGGAACTCATTTTAACACTGGGACAAGATCTTTCTCTACCTATAGCTGGGAACTCGTTCTAACACTGGGACAAGATCTTTCTCTATCTATAGCTGGGAACTCATTTTAACACTGGAACAAGATCTTTCTCTACCTATAGCTGGGAACTCATCTTAACACTGGGACAAGATCTTTCTCTACCTATAGCTGGGAACTCATTTTAACACTGGGACAAGATCTTTCTCTACCTATAGCTGGGAACTCTTTCTAACACTGGGACAAGATCTTTCTCTACCTATAGCTGGGAACTCATTTTAACACTGGAACAAGATCTTTCTCTACCTATAGCTGGCAACTCATCTTAACACTGGGACAAGATCTTTCTCTACCTATAGCTGGGAACTCTTTCTAACACTGGGACAAGATCTTTCTCTACCTATAGCTGGCAACTCATCTTAACACTGGGACAAGATCTTTCTCTACCTATAGCTGGGAACTCATTTTAACACTGGGACAAGATCTTTCTCTCCCTATAGCTGGGTACTTTTCTCAACTGAAATAAACCTAATTGTAAAAAAATGAACACAAGAGAGAGGTAAAGCTATAGGAAGAAAAGAGAGAGGTAAAGCTATAGGAAGAATAGAGAGAGGTAAAGCTATAGGAAGAAAAGAGAGAGGTAAAGCTATACGAAGAAAAAGAGAGAGTAAAGCTATAGGAAGAAAAGAGAGAGGTAAAGCTATAGGAAGAATAGAGAGAGGTAAAGCTATAGGAAGAAAAGAGAGAGGTAAAGCTATAGGAAGAAAAGAGAGAGAGGTAAAGCTATAGGAAGAAAAGAGAGAGGTAAAGCTATAGGAAGAAAAGAGAGAGGTAAAGCTATAGGAAGAAAAGAGAGAGGTAAAGCTATAGGAAGAAAAGAGAGAGGTAAAGCTATAGGAAGAAAAGAGAGAGGTAAAGCTATAGGAAGAAAAGAGAGAGGTAAAGCTATAGGAAGAAAAGAGAGAGAGTAAAGCTATAGGAAGAAAAGAGAGAGAGGTAAAGCTATAGGAAGAAAAGAGAGAGGTAAAGCTATAGAAAGAAAAGAGAGAGAGGTAAAGCTATAGGAAGAAAAGAGAGAGGTAAAGCTATAGGAAGAAAAGAGAGAGGTAAAGCTATAGGAAGAAAAGAGAGAAGTAAAAGCTATACCAAACAGGAATCTCTCAGCCTGCAACTCAATTTAATCCCAGTTTATCCTTGTAGGAAGGTGGCTATAAGTATATTAGTGTGTGTGTGTATGTATGTGTGTGTGTGTGTATTTGTATGTTTGTTTTGTTGTCTTTTATCATCGCAAAACAAAATTCGCTTTCATGTTATTGAGAGTCAGCAGAAGAGAATGGGTGGGTTTTTTTAATATTATATTTCATGTGATTTACCCACATCCACAACAAAGGCAATCTCGGGGGCTTTTTGGTACGATTTTAAAAACTTTTCACGGCCTGCCCTGTAAACAGCCAAGAGATCTTCAACGTGCGCAGAAAATTGTAATCTGCACATGTGACCCCTTTTTTATCGTCTGTCTCCGATGTGACTAGGTGTCTATCCACCTACCTGGACCGTAGGGGTGGGGGGGGGGGGGGGGATTTTTACTCGAAAAAAAAATCGAGTAAATTTTACAACCGTCGGGGGAGAATGTGAGACTAATATCTGGTTACTATAAAATGTTAAAAACGTTTACAGGTGGGTTACGCTCTTCTCTCTTCTTCCAATCTAGCACCCACCTGGCAAGTCATACTCTTTGTTGAATTCCTTGTGTAGCGTTCTGCCAGCAGTTTTCTCCTCGTGCTCCGCATGGACGATCAGCTTTCGGTCCATTGTTTTGACCACCACATCCTCTGGTCGAAATTCTCCAATATCCACCTGGAATGCGGGGAAAAAGCTCCTCTGTTAGACTAGTTAGAGAACGTGTCAGACGAAGATACCCAAATGGTGAGTGTTTTGATGTTCATTTCTATACAAGGACACGCATCATTGGGTTGAATGTATATGATATTGTTATCTGCTTATTTGTCAACATGACACTAAGACTTGTTTCTTTGTTTATCAGAAGGCATACATACATGTAGTGGATGGCAAATCGCCATCAGATCAACCTTTCACTCAAACCGTACGTATATACATATCACCCACTCCCACCTGATGGCATATTCAAACACATAAATAACCATACACGTATATACATATCACCCACTCCCACCTGGTGGCATATTCAAACACATAAATAACCATACACGTATATACATATCACCCACTCCCACCTGGTGGCATATTCAAACACATAAATAACCATACACGTATATACACATCACCCACTCCCACCTGGTGGCATATCCAAACACATTTTACACATAAATAACCATACACGTATATAAAAAGCTATTTCTTTCATTGCTTGCCCCCCCCTCAACTCTACCCCGTTGACATAATAAGGTAGTCTCGGAGTTTGAGTTTACTAATAAGGTAGTCGGGAAAGATTTTTTAAAAATTACCAGGACTGCCCTGTAAACAACAAAGAGATCTTTAATGTACACGTAGTGTTGTGAATTGCACACGGGAACTCCTCCTTTTTATCGTCCGTCTCCGATGGGACTAAGTGTCGATCGATCCCCCTATCTGGTCCACGAGTGGGGGTGGGATAGAGTTTACTCGGGAAACAACTCGAGAAATGAGTTCAACCGTCGGGGTTTGAACTATACCCTTTGCGTTGAGAGACCGAACCGACAACTTGCCTCTGGAATATAGAGACTCCCTTTGCATTGAGAGACCGAACCGACAACTTGCCTCTGGAATATAGAGACTCCTTTGCGTTGAGAGACCGAACCGACAACTTGCCTCTGGAATATAGAGACTCCTTTGCGTTGAGAGACCGAACCGACAACTTGCCTCTGGAATATAGAGATTCCCTTTGCGTTGAGAGACCGAACCGACAACTTGCCTCTGGAATATAGAGACTCCCTTTGCGTTGAGAGACCGAACCGACAACTTGCCTCTGGAATATAGAGACTCCTTTGCGTTGAGAGACCGAACCGACAACTTGCCTCTGGAATTTAGAGACTCCCTTTGCCTGTGTCCACTTACCTCCAGTCTGAGTTTCCTGCTGCCGTCTGCCTCTGTGACGATCGGGTTTTTGACGGCTGTGGCTACGTCCAGCTTTTTGTCGTGTGCTGAAGACCTGACTGGGAAGATGGTGTTGCTACCCATGGTCAGCTGTTGGGGCTGAGTGACCAGCGACTCCACGCTCAGGATGCCGTCCTTGCTCAACACACACTCCATCTTCTCCTGGTCTACACACGACGGAATGTCCACCTGCAAAGTTGAAAGGTCGCAATGGGAGGACTATCTTAATCAACGTAGATGATGACAAACAACAACAAGGCAAGGGGCATGTCGGAAGTGAAGGAAATGATATTGGATTATATGACAGCTACATAGGAACAAACGAGACAAATATAAGAAACAGAGAAACAAAATCCTGACCACCATGGGGACCTCTGTGTCCGCACCCTTGCAGAGGTAGCGGGTTCGATTCCTAGGGGCCACCTGGCTATTCCTTATATTTGTCTCATCTTTGTTCTGGCTATTCCTCTCTTTGTTCTGGCTCCTTATAGTAGTCATCTTTGTTCTGGCATTCTTTTCTCATCTTTGTTCTGGCTATTCCTTATATTTGTCTCATCTTTGTTCTGGCTATTCTCACAGTAGTCTCATCTTTGTTCTGACTATCCTTATAGTAGTCATCTTTGTTCTGGCTATTCCTTACAGTAGTCTCATCTTTGTTCTGGCTATTCCTTATAGTAGTCTCATCTTTGTTCTGGCTATTCCTTATAGTCCTGGCATCCTTATAGTAGTCTCATCTTTGTTCTGGCTATTCCTTATAGTAGTCTCATCTTTGTTCTGTCTATTCTCATCTTTGTTCTGGCTATTCCTTATATCTTTGTTCTGGCTAGTCTCATCTTTGTTCTGGCTATTCCTTACTCATCTTTGTTCTGGCTAGTCTCATCTTTGTTCTGGCTATTCCTTATAGTAGTCTCATCTTTGTTCTGGCTTATTCCTCATAGTTGTCTCATTCCTCATATTTGTCTCTCTTTGTTCTGGCTATTCCTTATATTTGTCTCATCTTTGTTCTGGCTATTCCTCATATTTGTCTCATCTTTGTTCTGGCTATTCCTTATATTAGTCTCATCTTTGTTCTGGCTATTCCTTATATTTTTGTTCTCAGTAGTCTCATCTTTGTTCTGGCTATTCCTTATAAGTAGTCTCATCTTTGTTCTGGCTATTCCTTATAGTAGTCTCATCTTTGTTCATCTTTGTTCTGGCTATTCCTTATTGTCTCCTTACAGTTGTCTCATCTTTGTTCTGGCTATTCCTCATAAGAGTCTCATCTTTGTTCTGGCTATTCCTTATAAGTCTCATCTTTGTTCTGGCTATTCCTTATATCCCATCTTTGTTCCTTATAAGTTGTCTCATCTTTGTTCTGGCTATTCATCATCTTTGTTCTGGCTATTCCTTACAGTAGTCTCATCTTTGTTCTGGCTATTCCTTATATTGTCTCATCTTTGTTCTGGCTATTCCTTACAGTTGTCTCATCTTTGTTCTGGCTATTCCTTATATTCCTTATAGTAGTCTCATCTTTGTTCTGGCTATTCCTTACAGTAGTCCCATCTTTGTTCTGGCTATTCTATCTTTGTTCTGGCTATTCCTCATATTTGTCTCATCTTTGTTCTGGCTATTCCAGTGTATCTTAGTCTCTTGTCTTTTGTTCTGGCTATTCCTTATAGTCTTGTCTTGTCAGTAGTCTGTCTTTGTTCTGGCTATTCCTTACAGTCTTTTGTTCTGGCTATTCCTTGTATCTCTGTCTTGTCTTGTCTTTGTTTGGCTATTCCATGTCTCATCTTTGTTCTGGCTATTCCTTATAGTTCTGTCTCATCTTTGTTCTGGCTATTCCTTACAGTAGTCTCTCATCTTTGTTCTGGCTATTCCTTATAAGAGTCTCATCTTTGTTCTAGCTATTCCTTATAAGTCTCATCTTTGTTCTGGCTATTCCTTATATTAGTCATCTTTGTTCTGGCATTCCTTATAGTAGTCTCCTCATCTTTAGTTCTGGCTATTCCTTATAAGTCTCATCTTTGTTCTGGCTATATTATCAGTAGTTCTCATCTTGTTCTGGCATTTCTTAATCAACTGAACTCATCTTTGTTCTGCTATTCCTTATAGTAGTCTCATCTTTGTTCTGACTATCATCCTTATAAAGAGTCTCATCTTGTTCTGGCTATTCCTTACAGTAGTCTCATCTTTTGTTCTAGCTATTCCTTATAGTAGTCTCATCTTTGTTCTAGCTATTCCTTATAGTAGTCTCATCTTTGTTCTGGCTATTCCTTACAGTAGTCATCTTTGTTCTGGCTATTCCTTATCTAGTCTCATCTTTGTTCTAGCTATTCCTCTAGTTGTCTCGTCTTTGTTCTGGCTATTCCTGTATCTTTGTTCTGGCTATTCCTCATAGTAGTCTCAGTCTTCTTTGTTCTGGCTATTCCTTATAGTAGTCTCATCTTTGTTCTGGCTATTCCTTAAACAGAGTCAGTAGTCTCATCTTTGTTCTGGCTATTCCTTACAGTAGTCTCATCTTTGTTCTGGCTATTCCTTATATTAGTCTCATCTTTTTCTGGCTAGTCTCATCTTTGTTCTGGCTATTCCTTATAAGAGTCTCATCTTTGTTCTGGCTATTCCTCATAATCTCATCTTTGTTCTGGCTATTCCTTATAGTAGTCTCATCTTTGTTCTGGCTATTCCTTACATGCTAGTCATCTTTGTTCTGGCTATCTTTGTCTCATCTTTGTTCTGGCTATTCCTTATAGTTGTCTCATCTTTGTTCTGGCTATTCCTCATAAGAGTCTCATCTTTGTTCTGGCTATTCCTTATATTCTCATCTTTGTAGGCTATTCATCTAGTCTCATCTTTGTTCTGGCTATTCCTTATAGTAGTCTCATCTTTGTTCTGGCTATTCCTTACAGTAGTCTCATCTTTGTTCTAGCTATTCCTTATAGTAGTCTCATCTTTGTTCTAGCTATTCTTATAAGAGTCATCTTTGTTCTGGCTATTCCTTACAGTAGTCTCATCTTTGTTCTGGCTATTCCTTATAAGTCTCATCTTTGTTCTGGCTATTCCTTATAAGAGTCTCATCTTTGTTCTGGCTATTCCTTACAGTAGTCTCATCTTTGTTCTGGCTATTCCTTACAGTAGTCTCATCTTTGTTCTGG
>JAXRKP010000820.1:0-35000 GCA_037039925.1 Doris montereyensis | reverse complement strand
CTCTCTCTCTCTCTCTCTCTCTCTCTCTCTCTCTCTCTCTCTCTCTCTCTCTCTCTCTCTCTCTCTCTCTCTCTCTCTCTCTCTCTCTCTCTCTCTCTCTCTCTCTTTCTCTCTCTCTCTCTCTCTCTCTCTCTCTCTCTCTCTCTCTCTCTCTCTCTCTCTCTCTCTCTCTCTCTCTCTCTCTCTCTCTCCCTCTCTCTCTCTCTCTCCTCTCTCTCTCCCTCTCTCTCTCTCTCCCTCCCTCCCTCCCTCCCTCCCTCCCTCTCCCTCCCCCTCTCTCTCTCTCTCTCTCTCTCTCTCTCTCTCTCTCTCTCTCTCTCTCTCTCTCTCTCTCTCTCTCTCTCTCTCTCTCTCTCTCTCTCTCTCTCTCTCTCTCTCTCTCTCTCTCTCTCTCTCTCTCTCTCTCTCTCTCTCTCTCTCTCTCTCTCTCTCTCTCTCTCTCTCTCTCTCTCTCTGCGTTGACCGTTGTTTATGCAGCAATATTTAAACTTACCTGAATTTCGTCCGCTTTAAATTCGCTGACCTCAAATCTGACTTTGAATTTTTGAGACCCATTGGCATCCGCTTCGAACATACTGCGCATGCCCGAATCCAAGTTAAGGGAAGTGCGTGCCTGGGGGAAGTCTCTGATGGTTTGAGGGTGAAAAACTCCTGACGCATGCGGTCGAATTCATCCTCCCACAGTTTTCGGCGTTCCTAGAACACGAGACAATGAACAAGCGTGTCAAAAATTCATGAAAAAACGGATGAGGACTGTTACGGTGCCAAACATGAGAAGAAATATATAATACTATCTCAGAACTCTTACAGTACCTTACATCTGTCTATAAGACTATCTCAGAACTCTTACAGTACCTAACATCTGTTTATAAGACTATCTCACAACTATTACAATACCTAACATCTGTCTATAAGACTATCTCACAACTATTACAATACCTAACATCTGTTTATAAGACTATCTCAGAACTCTTACAGTACCTAACATCTGTTTATAAGACTATCTCAGAACTCTTACAGTACCTAACATCTGTTTATAAGACTATCTCACAACTATTACAATACCTAACATCTGTCTATAAGACTATCTCACAACTATTACAATACCTAACATCTGTCTATAAGAATATCTCACAACTATTAAAATACCTTACATCTGTCTATAAGACTATCTCACAACTATTACAATACCTAACATCTGTTTATGAGACTATCTCACAACTATTACAATACCTAACATCTGTCTATAAGACTATCTCACAACTATTACAATACCTAACATCTGTCTATAAGACTATCTCACAACTATTACAATACCTAACATCTGTCTATAAGACTATCTCACAACTATTACAATACCTAACATCTGTCTATAAGACTATCTCACAACTATTACAATACCTTACATCTGTCTATAAGACTATCTCACAACTATTACAATACCTAACATCTGTCTATAAGACTATCTCACAACTATTACAATACCTTACATCTGTCTATAAGACTATCTCACAACTATTACAATACCTAACATCTGTCTATAAGACTTTATCTGAAGTGTAACGATGCCTACGTGTATCTATTTATAAAGATAAAGATGCCGTATACGTACTGGCTCACCGGCTGTACATCATTTTCCCCAAGCTGGCCATTTCATTCAAAGTCTTCTCATCTCCCTAGCTTTTCGTCCTAGGAGATGAGAAGAACTGTAATGGACTTAACATTTAGTTTTTTATGAAAATGTTCTCTGAATTGTAATGTTACTTAACATTTAGCTATTTATGAAAATGTTCTCTGAACTGTAATAAATGTACAGGAGAACAATGAGGAAAGAGACCTGTCGAAAATGAAGAATATTGACACGAATATACATGGTATCTAAGTTAAAGTTCCATAAGAACAAAGACGAGACAAATACAAAGGAATTGACAGAAAATAAATCTTTGGGTACCTATGGATTGAAATTGCAACCTCCGCGTCGGCACCCATCGCCTCGCCATGGCAAGAGAACGCCCAACCAACCAAGCTAACGACGCCCCTTAAAATGTCTGCCCTACGTTTTTACAGGTATAGCATCCCAGCCAAACCACAGGTACATAGAAAATGACACAGTTGAGCTGGAACACCTGACCAGATTTGATGGATGATTTTGCGCCAAAAGAGAATCAGCCATCCAACGTACGGGACAGTCACGTCATCAATTGGCACAAGATTTACAGGTAAAGACAGATTATACACAAGATTTACAGGTAAAGACAGATTATACACAAGATTTACAGGTAAAGACAGATTATACACAAGATTTACAGGTAAAGACAGATTATACACAAGATTTACAGGTAAAGACAGATTATACACAAGATTTACAGGTAAAGACAGATTATACACATGATTTACAGGTAAAGACAGATTATACACAAGTTTACAGGTAAAGACAGATTATACACAAGATTTACAAGTAAAGACAGATTATACACATGATTTACAGGTAAAGACAGATTATACACAAGATTTACAGGTAAAGACAGATTATACACATGATTTACAGGTAAAGACAGATTATACAAAAGATTTACAGGTAAAGACAGATTATACAAAAGATTTACAGGTAAAGACAGATTATACAAAAGATTTACAGGTAAAGACAGATTATACAAAAGATTTACAGGTAAAGACAGATTATGCGCAAGATTTACAAGTAACGACAGATTGTACACAACATACATACAATTCAATAGTTAACATAAACATTCAATTATCACATGGTGTAAGTTCAAGCCCGGCTTCCTTAAGTGCTTTCCAATGATTATTTCAAATTGAGGTGCGTGACGGTCATTTCTTTCTATCGTTGTAACGTATGACGTTATAGCCGACTAATGTATTTTTAATAGTGATTCCAATATGACATTATAGCCGACTAATATATTTTTAATAGTGATTCCAATATGACATTATAGCCGACTAATATATTTTTAATAGTGATTCCAATATTATAGCCGACTAATATATTTTTAATAGTGATTCAATATGACATTATAGACTAATATATTTTTAATAGTGATTCCAATATGACATTATAGCCGACTAATATATTTTTTAATAGTGATTCCAATATGACATTATAGCCGACCAATGTATTTTTAATAGTGATTCCAATATGACATTATAGCCGACCAATGTATTTTTAATAGTGATTCCAATATGACATTATAGCCGACCAATGTATTTTTAATAGTGATTCCAATATGACATTATAGCCGACCAAGATATTCTTAATCATGGTTACACTATGTACATAAAAACAGTTTGTTTGTTTTATTGTCCGTTTTTGTTTGTGAGCATTCCTGGAACTTTAAGACAGCCAAGACCAACTACTACAGTGAGCCTTCCTGAACTTTAAGACAGCCAAGACCAACTTCTACAGTGAGCCTTCCTGAACTTTAAGACAGCCAAGACCAACTTCTACAGTGAGCCTTCCTGGAACTTTAAGACAGCCAAGACCAACTACTACAGTGAGCCTTCCTGGAACTTTAAGACAGCCAAGACCAACTACTACAGTGAGCCTTCCTGGAACTTTAAGACAGCCAAGACCAACTTCTACAGTGAGCCTTCCTGGAACTTTAAGACAGCCAAGACCAACTTCTACAGTGAGCCTTCCTGGAACTTTCAGACAGCCAAGACCAAACCCGACCATGCACTTGCCAGCCCTTTACTACAGCATCACGTGATTAAATCCTCGTAATTCTGGTCCCCTTACCAAAACCTAACCTTTTACCTCGACACAGTCATACAAATAACACTGAAGCCACTATTGAACAAAAAACCACATTGTTATTCTTTAGTCAAAGAGTCAACTGTTTACAGTTTTAAAAAAACCACGTTGTTATTCTTTAGTCAAAGAGTCAACTGTTTACAGTTTTAAAAACCACGTTGTTATTCTTTAGTCAAAGAGTCAATTGTTTACAGTTTAAAAAAAAACCACGTTGTTATTCTTTAGTTAAAGAGTCAACTGTTTACGGTTTTAAAAAACCACATTGTTATTCTTTAGTCAAAGAGTCAACTGTTTACAGTTTTAAAAACCCACGTTGTTATTCTTTAGTTAAAGAGTCAACTGTTTACGGTTTTAAAAAACCACATTGTTATTCTTTAGTCAAAGAGTCAACTGTTTACAGTTTTAAAACCCACGTTGTTATTCTTTAGTCAAAGAGTCAATTGCTTACAGTTTTAAAAACCCACGTTGTTATTCTTTAGTCAAAGAGTCAATTTTTTACAGTTTAAAAAGACCACATTGTTATTCATTAGTCAAAGAGTCAATTGTTTACAGGTTTTAAAAAAGGATGTAATGATGTGAATGACCCTGAAAGGGTTCCATGTCTTCCATTTCTTCGTTCCTAAATTTCTTTTCAAAATGACTTTGGAAGATCTTGTGTATTTCATAAATATCTGTGGCAACCTGTCTGTTTACATCAAGAGTTAGTACAGTTGGGTTGTCACATTTATTTTTTTTAGACTTTTTATAAGCATGTATTTCACTTTTGACGCCAAATAAAAATCAAGATTGAAAAGTTGATATTCTGCGTCCAGTGCCACGAGTCGGCAGGTTCCTAAATTGACATCTACGTCATGTTTGATTTTCGTTTCATGTATGCTGGCGAAGATTATGTCGCATCTCTCAATATTGCGTTCATGGTGTTTCGTTGCTGTTGTAGCAGAATCGCTGGTGGTTGGTGAGGCCGTTGAGGGAGTGACAGTCCCTCGCTATAAAAAGGTGTAGATGTAGCTGGTGATTGGCCAGGCCGTTGAGAGAGTGGCAGTCCCTGCTATAAAAAAAGTGTAGATGTAGCTGGTGATTGGCCAGGCCGTTGAGGGAGTGGCAGTCCCTGCTATAAAAAAGGTGTAGATGTAGCTGGTGATTGGCCAGGCCGTTGAGGGAGTGGCAGTCCCTGCTATAAAAAGGTGTAGATGTAGCTGGTGATTGGCCAGGCCGTTGAGGGAGTGGCAGTCCCTGCTATAAA
This sequence comes from Doris montereyensis, assembly GCA_037039925.1. NCBI lineage: Eukaryota > Metazoa > Mollusca > Gastropoda > Nudibranchia > Dorididae > Doris > Doris montereyensis. Next base: position 29,985 of record JAXRKP010000820.1, on the reverse strand, counting down.
AAAGGTGTAGATGTAGCTGGTGATTGGCCAGGCCGTTGAGAGAGTGGCAGTCCCTGCTATAAAAAAGGTGTAGATGTAGATTGGCCAGGCCGTTGAGGGAGTGGCAGTCCCTGCTATAAAAAAGGTGTAGATGTAGCTGGTGATTGGCCAGGCCGTTGAGGGAGTGGCAGTCCCTGCTATAAAAAAGGTGTAGATGTAGCTGGTGATTGGCCAGGCCGTTGAGAGAGTGGCAGTCCCTGCTATAAAAAAGGTGTAGATGTAGTTGGTGGTGGGGAGATGACTGAGTGCCTTCCGTCTGGCTTTCCTCTCTCCTGTCAACTACAGGATCGTCTTCGCTCTCTTCTTCAGCGAAATTCATAGCAAACTGTGAAGCTTAGGAAATCCCACACAATAATCTGAGCTTCTTTATATTGAAGGTGATAGGCGTCGTCCATCCATATCCATCCACTGCAGGCTGCAGTCCTAGGCATAAGCCTTACTTCCAGTGAGTTCTGTTCCCTGCTTTTCTGTGCCACGTTGCGTCCAATGTACTTTCTGTATGTCATCATGCCATCTTGTCGGTTGTCTTCCTGGGCTTCTGTGTCCATTTTTTGGCTGCCATTCTGAACACCTTGTTGTCCATCTGTTGTTCCTAAATCTTGCTATACATTACGGCCACCCCATTTCCATTTGTGTCTGAACTGAGTGAGTGTTTGAAGACATCAGTGACCCTGTCTTTTTCTTATTTTGATGCAAAAGATTTTATCTTGTAGCATTTTTCTCCATTGCTCTCTGTGTGATTTGCAGTTTTCTTGCTAATTTCTTCGATAATGATCAGGTCTGACCAGGTCTAGCACCAATATGTTTTCATGAATAAACCCATCGATTTCTTTTCAAGGACACTGGGAGAGTTTTGTCTTGAAAATGTCGCTATTTTTATATTACAACGATGATGACGTTGCAATATGAGGAAATCTTTCACACCAAAGATCCAAAGTAAATTTATGAAAATGACAACAGAATGTGATGATTTAAAATCAAAGGAAATCTTTCACACCAAAGATCAAAGTAAACTTATGAAAATGACAACAGAATGTGATGATTTAAAATCAAAGGAAATCTTTCACACCAAAGATCAAAGTAAACTTATGAAAATGACAACAGAATGTAATGATTTAAAATCAAAGGATATCTTTCACAACAAAGATCAAAGTCAATTTATGAAAATGACAACAGAATGTGATGATTTAAAATCAAAGGAAATCTTTCACACCAAAGATCAAAGTAAATTTATGAAAATGACAACAGAATGTGATGATTTAAAATCAAAGGAAATCTTTCACAACAAAGATCAAAGTCAATTTATGAAAGTCACAACAGAATGTGATGATTTAAAATCGAAGGAAATCTTTCACACCAAAGATCAAAGTTGTCTTTCCCCCTGAAAAAATAACCTCGCTCGGCATTTTACTAGTACTAGCTTCTCAAACCTTAAAACACGCCCATGCCTGTGTGTCCCAGTCTTTCTTTAAATGAGAATCAAAAGAAAATACTCTTAAACTAATTAAATTTGTTTTCCACTCTTAAACAATTTTCTCTGAACATCTTTTGTAATTAAAAGTGTAGACCTACCTGCATTCTGCTTTCCATGTCCTCCCATTGTTTCATGTGTCGGTCTTCAAAACTCAAACTGTCTTTCCTGATCGGAACGTGAATCTCCGAGATGTAACGAGGTGCCGCCATCTTGACTTTATGCGCAATGAATGATTTTCTAACACACTGACAGTGATGGGGTTTCGCCGTGGAAGATTGCAAAGGCAGAAATAAAAGAAAACCTCCTCTGAATTGATTCTTTTAATTTCAAGGGAACTTTTGTGAGTTGTAAACGTTTGATGTATATTTGTCCACAAGAAAAGTTTGAAAAACAAAATCTGAATTGATGAGGTTAAACTTTCAGTATTTAGATGTCACTGGGCCATGGCCAAACCGTACCCAAGGAAGGAAGAAGAGCCCCCTGTCGAAACTTTGCAGTTCTGGGGAGAAGAAAACAGTGAGAAGTTAAGGTACATTGTGGCAGGGTTTTTATCTTCTTCTTCACTTTGTCATTGGTGTTCTCATTGCTTTAATTTATCAGTAGGAGATCATAAGAATGAATTAATTGGTATCTAACAAAGGCAGTTGATACATAGGCTTCACAGTGCCTTCCTACCAGTTGTGGATTCATATCGACATTTTATTCATATAAATACATATAAATTACGAACTCTGTTGCCAGACCACTAAGAGTAACCATATTTTGCATGTATGTTCTAAATTATCCTAATATCGTTTTCATTAGAATAGTTGTTTTACCAGAAGTCAAGTTTAATTATCGAAAATGTAATTGCCTCTCCGTCTTTGGAGTAGAATTTTCATTCGCCATTTTGAGCAGGTTAAAATTAAAAAGTTGGAATAGTACCGTGTAGAATATTACAGAACAAAAACATCTTGGACAAAACTCTTATTTTAAGGCGGGGCACTTCCTAGCTGCCATTTTAGAATAGACACAAGTGAGCTGTACACTCCAAACAGGGGAGCTAATTGTCTTTGGATGAGTTTTAGGATGAAAAGTAAACACAGCGGCCAAGTCTGAGCCTCTACTTTGTGGCTTAACTTTAAGTCCTTGATAGAGAAAGGTCAAGGCGGGGTTTGGGGGGGGGGGGGACTTGAAGCAAGCTGCAATGAAAGTCTTTATCACCGTGTCTTGGAAGTAATGAGAGTTTGCATAGAGCGTTTCCCCACAGGAAGACCTAGAATGTCCAATGATACGATGGTTTTCTTTGCTTTAAAGACACGTGCATGTACACTACAACCAACAAGTTGCTGCTGCATTTCATATTCACACCTTAAGTTCAAGAAATAGACTCCTGTGATAACAGATCAACGAGCACACTTAATTTCGATCAATATCGTAAGTAGGCTAATACAACATAGTGGGTGGTCTAAATATGAACTACATCTGGCGGGTAGAGTAAGATTCGAACACAGTGAATAAAATGCCGTACATGTACGTGTTCAACACGCTATTGTGAGTAAACTGGTTCCTCCCGTCTCTCTCTCTCTCTCTCTCTCTCTCTCTCTCTCTCTCTCTCTCTCTCTCTCTCTCTCTTCTCTCTCTCTCTCTCTCTCTCTCTCTCTCTCTCTCTCTCTCTCTCTCTCTCTCTTCTCTCTCTCGTTCTCTCTCTCTCTCTCTCTCTGTCTCTCTCTGTCTCTCTCTGTCTCTCTCTCTCTCTCTCTCTCTCTCTCTCTCTCTCTCTCTCTCTCTCTCTCTCTCTCTGTCTCTGTCTCTGTTACTCTGTCTCTGTCTGTCTGTCTGTCTGTCAGTCTGTCGAGGGCACTCTCTCATTGTTGACTGTTTTCTCTCAAATCGTAGCGAAAGATATGTCTCTCTGTCTCTCTGTCTCTTTTCTGTCTCTGTCCATGTCTCTTGTCTCTCTGTCTCTCTGATAAAGGATCTGTAATATAGGTATATGTAAAGAACAGAAAAATCTCTGTCTTTGGTTCCAAACTCTCATCAATCTCATCTTCTGTCTGTCTCTCTCTTCGACTCCCTCTCGCTTGGGATCATCCATAAACTTTAATAAATGTCTACAGAAATTCTGTCTGTCTGATGTCTGTCAAACAAAAAGAACGAATTTTGGTTCCGTCTCTGATTTACGAGACACTTATCGCAGACACACATAACGTTGTGCATTTTCAAACGTACAAAGCTGAGAAACTGATATCTTGCTAAGAACACATAAATACAAGGGCAGACACATAATACAAGGCCACGCATTACTTCGAAAAAAGAAAGAACCACACGCAGTCACTTTCCCGTCTTCATTTGTGCTTACACACTGCTCTTGACGACAGAGAGATTCCATAGAGAGGCCAACATGGCTTCCTTTGGCTCCAAAGCAAGGAATTCAAACCCAGCTATGCAGACAAGGCCCAAGTCGACTTGACGAAGAGAGATTCCATACTAAATTTGATAGAATACTGAATACAAACAGGTACTGCCATTTAGGAATCGATAGAATACCGTCAAGAAGTCACTACACAAATTGGAATCTATTTAATACTGATTATGGGTACATACTGAATGACAAATAAAAAAAAACTGAATGGAGTAGAGAGACATTTGGAATCTATTTACCTAAAATGTTGCAACGAATCTAACATTTTAAATAAAAACCTAGAATACTGAATAGAGTAAGACAATCCAAATGGAAAGAACGATCATGAAACATAAGATTTTGAAAAGAGAAAAACTAATCATCTATCAACTGACATTTTGGAATCCAGATATCAACATGTATCCCTAGATTTGGAATCGATAGAAACTGTCTATATCTCATTGCCATTTGGAAATGTAGAATCTATAACAAGATATATGACGTTTCGTTTTCATAGAACAGAAGATACAAACATACTCAATTTTCAAATTTATATCTTGAAGTTGTTATAGGCGTGCATTTTCTGTTAGATGAATACGTATACACAATGTCGAACTCAAGTTATCATGTGTTTCGATGTACATCTGTGGCTACAATGGCTCTGAAGTTGTTTCGACATGGAATCTGCCATATTTGTTTATAGAAGCATCTAAGGATGTTTCCTCTTTCATCTTCTGGAGTCTGTTTCTACGTTGTGAATTACAAAGAGTCACTTGGACTGTTTTACTCCTGCTAGGATACAAAACTAGTCTATGGCATTTTGTTCCGTTTGGAGGAAAGATACATGTACATACTGACTTGTAGAACACGATGACTCCAGAAGTGCTAATGTCGGCCAAACTGCGAATGGTCTAAAGCACTGTCTAACCTGATTCAAGCTGTGATTGTTCGAAAAATTTTCTCATCCCTATACAAAGCTGTTTCTACTGAAACTCTAAACTGCTAAATGCTGTTTTAAGGTTAATAGCGGTACATAATAATATACAGATATTAATGTGTAGATTAATTTTATGCATGTTTTTTTAAATTCATTATGCATCAATTCGCTAATGCATAGATTCCCATTAATATTTGAATACTGAGACTGAATTTTTAATAATTCTAATTTAATAATAATGCATGTTCAACAATAATAATAATGTAATGAAATGAGAATTAATAATGCTAATAATATGAATAATTATTTACTGTAATCTTTTTGATAATAATTTTTTAATAATAATAAAAATAATAATAATAATTTATAATGATTGTAAAAACAAATGATAACAATAATTTGGAGAAAAATGTTTCGAACGAATATCTACTGCTAAAAATCTAACAATATTCTGAAATGCGATACAGGTAAATTTATACGGAAAAATACGAATATCATTACCAATTTTACTGCCTTACTAAAAGCTAAACGAACTGCTAAGGTGAATTCATTACTGAAACTTGTTCTGTTGCTCATTTAAAAATAACAATAACAATAAAGGCGATACTAATAATTAATCTTAACGACTGATGATAAGAACATGGCTAAGCTCGCTTTCACAGCGAATAATAATAATAATAATAACTTAACGCCTAATAATGCTAATAATAAGAACTAAGAATGCTGCCATTGGAGTGGGGCTTGCAATAAGAATTTTGATTTATTTCTCAGGGATTGTTTAATAATAACTATAATGAAACCATTTAATATGAAAAAATTGGATGTTGAATAATTCTGTTGGTTTGTGGTCCAGGTACTGCTGTATCGACATTTTCCCATCGAAATATAAGATTGCTTGCCAGACGCAGACAAATCAATAAGCTTTTAAAAATAAGTGCATTTCGCTAAATAATCATCATATTCGATAATAATAATTTGTGGACTATGCTAAAAAATAATGGAACCTGAACTTCTTGATATGTAATGACTCCTGCGTAACAAAAATAAGAATGCCCCAGTGATCGCCGAAAATACGAAACCGATATCATGAGAATAACCATTAAAATGAGAATCACCATCATTTATGGGCCAATAACCACCACTCTTACCATCATTCATTGCATCATCATCATCACTATCATCATCATCGCATCATCATCGTCATCATCACCATCATCATCACTATCAATGTTCATCTTCATCTACTCTAAAGCTCATCGTCACCATCATTCATCATCATCTGCAAGCTGATGATGATAATGGTAGGATTACTGATGATAATGATAAAGATGGTAATGATAATGATATTGATAAAGATAAGGATAATGATCAGATGATAATGATAATGATAACGAGGATCATGATGATGATAATGATGATAATGATGATAATGATGATGATGATGATAATGATGATAATAAAATAATGATAATGATAATGATAATGATCAATGATGATAGTGATAATGATGATAATGATAATGACGATGATGATAATGATAATGATGATAATGACAATGGAACATTTATAAAGCGCCCCTTTCCATAAGGGTCATGTTCTTGCGCTTTAAATAAAGACGTATGTTACCTAATATAATCATATATCAACGATCTTTTGAGATGATCTACGCACATGTGTTACGATGTCATAGATCCCAGGATATTATAATCAAAACCCACAGTGCCTAGCATACGGTATGACTGCAATAGTTGCATCATTCAAACATGACCAGTGCAATGGAAAGACAAGATGGCCCTAGACACTCATTACAGTAAACAACTTTACATTCAAACATGACCAGTGCAATGAAAGACAAGATGGCCCAGACACTCATTACAGTAAACAACTTTATCATTCAAACATGACTACAGTGCAATGGAAAGACAAGATGGCCTAGACACTCATTACTTTAAACTCTTTATCATTCAAACATGACCAGTGCAATGGAAAGACAAGATGGCTACTAGACACTCTACTACAGTAAACAACTACTATCATTCAAACATGACCAGCACAATGGAAAACACAAGATGGCCCTAGACACTCATTACAGTAAACAACTATCATTCAAACATGACCAGTGCAATGGAAAGACAAGATGGCCCTAGACACTCATTACAGTAAACAACTTTATCATTCAAACATGACCTGTGCAATGGAAAGACAAGATGGCCCTAGACACTCATTACAGTAAACAACTTTATCATTCAAACATGACCATTTTTGGAAAGACAAGATCCCTAGACACTCATTACAGTAAACAACTTTATCATTCAAACATGACCAGTGCAATGGAAAGACAAGATGGCCCTAGACACTCATTACAGTAAACAACTTTATCATTCAAACATGACCAGTGCAATGGAAAGACAAGATGGCCCTAGACACTCATTACAGTAAACAACTTTTTGCTAGAGACGCACACCCCTACCTCTTCCTTAATGGGTTAGAATTTTAACATAATTCTCAACTGCTATATGTATACACATGTGTGTATATATATATATTTCTACTGCTGCTGCTGCTGCTGCTGCTGCTGCTGCTGCTGCTGCTGCTGCTGCTGCTGCTGCTGCTGCTGCTGCTGCTGCTGCTGCTGCTGCTGCTGCTGCTGCTGCTGCTGCTGCTGCTGCTGCTGCTGCTGCTGCTGCTGCTGCTGCTGCTGCTGCTGCTGCTGCTGTGCTGCTGCTGCTGCTGCTGCTGCTGCTGCTGCTGCTGCTGCTGCTGCTGCTGCTGCTGCTGCTGCTGCTGCTGCTGCTGCTGCTGCTGCTGCTGCTGCTGCTGCTGCTTGCTGCTGCTGCTGCTGCTGCTGCTGCTGCTGCTGCTGCTGCTGCTGCTGCTGCTGCTGCTGCTGCTGCTGCTGCTGCTGCTGCTGCTGCTGCTGCTGCTGCTGCTGCTGCTGCTGCTGCTGCTGCTGCTGCTGCTGCTGCTGCTGCTGCTGCTGCTGCTGCTGCTGCTGCTGCTGCTGCTGCTGCTGCTGCTGCTGCTGCTGCTGCTGCTGCTGCTGCTGCTGCTGCTGCTGCTGCTGCTGCTGCTGCTGCTGCTGCTGCTGCTGCTGCTGCTGCTGCTGCTGCTGCTGCTGCTGCTGCTGCTGCTGCTGCTGCTGCTGCTGCTGCTGCTGCTGCTGCTGCTGCTGCTGCTGCTGCTGCTGCTGCTGCTGCTGCTGCTGCTGCTGCTGCTGCTGCTGCTGCTGCTGCTGCTGCTGCTGCTGCTGCTGCTGCTGCTGCTGCTGCTGCTGCTGCTGCTGCTGCTGCTGCTGCTGCTGCTGCTGCTGCTGCTGCTGCTGCTGCTGCTGCTGCTGCTGCTGCTGCTGCTGCTGGCTGCTGCTGCTGCTGCTAACTGAACATGAACGTGTTATTGCAGTCCAAGTTGAGCTGAACACAGTGTGACCAGTACCATCATTACTCACCTTTGAAAAATCCGACTGGATGTGCCAGTGTGGAAGATAATAGACAACAGTGGTTAGCATCAAACATTCCAGGAAGTACAGCATTCTAGCAGCCGATGGCCTGATCGATATCACGATCACTAGTGGCCTATCCACCCCGCCCTCTCCGCCCCCCTGTCCCATTCCCCCGTTTCTCTCTTCTATTCTCTCTCTCTGATTAAGTTCTCTCTCTCTCTAGATCTCTGAGACTCTTTGCCTTTCTAGCTGTCCTGATACACTGCTCTTCCGCTGCAGTTATGAACTCCTGAACAGCGATACTCACACCGCGGCCTTCTCTCCAATGTTTATCCTTTCCCTAGGTGCTAGCTCACATCTTTTGTTGTCTCCCCTGTCCAGTGAGGCTGATACTTTATCGTTGATCAAAATCTCTCCTTCTCATTAAAAATCATGTATGTCAAAATGAGTATTTGTGTATATTAATACTGATAATAATCCGTGTAATGGTCTCATTCTGGTCTCCATCTGCAATTTGAGCACTGTCTCTAATAGTATCTCTCTATCAATGCTACAATCTCATCTCTCTCTGTTTCGCTTGTCCTGAATACATCTCTTTCTCTCTTCTCTCTCTCTCAAAGAGAGCATGCTAATCTCTCTCGTCCAGTCCCTCCTTTTTCCCTCTCATGACTCTTAATATTAGCTTTCCCAAAGTTTGACAGAAATGTCTCTGAGGAATGATCTCACTCCTCCCTCCCTCCCTCCCTCATAATCTCTAAGTGTTTATCTATCTACATCTATCTCCCTTGTCCCTAATGCAAACTCCTTCTTCTAGAATCAATCTCCATGAATTTATCATTGGGGACCCTCTCTTGAGCAATCTCCCTTCTCTCTTTCTCATTTTTCTCAATTTCCCTCCTTGCCTCCCTTTCTCCCTCTCTTTCTCTCGTTTATCTCTCCTGTCCAATTTAGCACTCCATCCCTCCCTATCTTCTTCTCATTCGTTATAAAGGAGTCCTCTTGGCTCCCATCTTTCTCCCTAGTTCTGTGGATTCGTCTCTCCCTCTCTCCCTCCCTCTCTCCGTCTTGTCTCTTTCTCTCTCTCTTTCTCCCTCTTTCTCCCTCATTCTCTGTCCTCTCCCTTCTCCCTTCTCTTCCCTCTCACTTCTCGTCCTCCCCCTCCCTCTCTCCTGTCTTTCCCATGGCTCCCCTCTCCCTCTCTCTCTCCCCTAGATTTTCTCTCTGGAAAAGTCTCAATGATCTTGTTTCTCTCCCTCTCCCTTTCCCTCTGTGTTCATCCTCTCTCTCTCTGTATCAACTCTCTCTCTTGAATGAAAAATGGATGATCTCTCCCTCTCAAACTCTCTCTTCTCTCTTTATCTCTCAATTCCCTCATTCATATCTCCCCTCAAAAAACTTCACTCCATGGTCTCTTTCTCTCTCTCTCTCTACTTCCTCTCTCTCTGTCTCTAATCTGTCTCTGTCTCTAATCTCTCTGTCTCTGTCTGTCTCTGTCTATCTAAGACATCTGTCTAGCCCCTGTCTGTCCATATTCTGTCTGTCTGTCTGTGTTCTCTCTGCTTTCTCTTTTCTACTCTCTCTCTGTCTCTCTCAAAGTATTGTCTCTCTCTCTCTCTCTCTCTCTCTCTCTCTCTCATCTCTATTACATTCACTTTTCTCTCTTCCCTCATTTCTAATAAACAACCCAATATTTGAAGGCAATAAATTGAGTTAATTCGTCGCATGCAAATGAGCGTCCATTCAAATTTTTCCCGTTGACAGCTGATAAAAACGTGATAGGTCTCTCTGATAATAGAGCTCCATTTCTCTCTCTCTCTCTCTTCTAAGAAACTCTCGAGGTCTCTCTCTCTCTCTCTCTCTCTCTCTCTCTCTCTGATCTCTCTCTCTCTCTCTCTCTCTCTCTCTCTCTTGACCAGCCTAATCTCTCCTCTCTCTCTCTCTATCTCTCTTCTCTCGCTCGCTCGCTCGCTCGATAACTCTCTCTCTTATCTCTCCATTCTCTCTCTTCTCTTTTCTCTCTCTCTCTCTCTCTCTCTCCATCTCCCTCTTCTCTCTCTCTCTCCTTTCTCTCCTCTCTCTCTCTCTCTCTCTCTCTCTCTCTCCCTCCCTCCCTCCCTCCCTCTCTGGTAAATTCTCTACTCTCTCTCCCTCCTTCCTCCCTCCCGCTCTCTCTCTATTTCCATCTCTCAGCTCAATCTCTCTTCTCTCTCAAGCTCTCTCTCTCTCTCTCTCTCTGTTTTCTCTCTCTCTCTCTCTAAATCTCTCCCTCTCCCCTCCCTTCCTCCATCCACCTACTCTCCTCTCACATGTCATAAACCAAATAAAAAACTTCAAACAAATACCGAAAGAACAAAGACTTTATGAAACTTAATTGAAACGAGACGAAAAGTCGTAGAATACATTTTATGTTGTGTTGTGTATGGCTTACCGTAAACTGTGGCAACGGTGGCTGACACGCTGTATGGTGTAGCCGACAAGTGTAAAGACACAATGTACAGACCACAAATTGATGATTTTCTTCATACGTACGTCATACATCATATAACATACACACATACATACATACACACACATACATACATACATACATAAATACACACACACACATATACACATACATAAATACACACACACACACATACATAAACACACACACACACACATACATATATTCATCCTACATTTGGAACGTAAACAACATCTAAAACTCACATCCGGGCAATTCGGTGTCCAGACAACACACATGTTATTTCCAATCATTTCAAAGACCCCCCCTGGTCTGTTCAAAAGGAAAACCCACATACACGGAAAAACCTCAGATAGAGTGTTAGTCCAAATTGTTATTCATTCGTGTGCAACATTTCAGCACCATACGTTGTCAACTAAAGTCTGCAGGCTTGACTCAACTCTCTTTCTCTCTCTCTCTCTCTCTCTCTCTCTGCTCTCTCTCTCTTCTGGGATTGTCTCTCTCAGTAGGTTGGTGTTGGCTTTCTTCATCCTTGCATTAGCCATGTACAAAATGTTTATACAATAATGTGCATCATAACAAGGTGGAGTCATATACCAGAACGGAAATCAACTTCTGTGTAAGAGCGAGTTAGTTGTGAAATGCATTGAAAATAACAATCGAGACTCACATCAGGAAGCCACTGCAATAAAAAGTGGGCGACTCGGTAGCCAAGAGGCAAGGTGTCGGCCTCTCAACCAAAAGGTAGTGGATTCGAGCCCCGCGACCGTTGACATTTTTCTCGAGTTTTTTTCGAGCAAAACGGGCTGATTTGATTAGATTTGGTTTAATTTACCCACATCCACAACTAAGGTGATCTCAGGGTTTTTGGTAGGATTTTTAATTTTGCCCGAACTGCCCTGTAAACGGCCAAGAGATCTTTAACGTGCACAGAGTGTTGTGCATGATTTGCACACGGACCTTTTTATCGTCCGTCTCCGATGAGACTAGGTGTCTATCCATCTACCTGAACCAGAGATGCAGATTTTACTCAAACTCGACACAATTTTACAACCGTTTGCATTTCAAACCACTATCTTTTTGGCCGGGATGCCGATACTTGCTTGCCCTGGACTACTCAGTCCTACTATTGTCAAATACACAGCCGTATAAATGAAAAGTTTTTAAAAAACCCACACTAAAACCAGAATTTACTTTATGTACAAGCCGTCTCAGTCATGTCATTGTTATCAAAACGCATTCACAAGTCTTAGTTCACAGACAACGATACTCCTCAGGGAGAAATAGATCTGTTACGAAACATGTAAATATTTGCCGATTGATTTGACGTGTGTTTTCAAGCAGAAACGTGAAACTGCTTTGACTTAAAACAAAGCTGCGTCGACTGTAAGTACATTACCGCCACGGTGTTTATGTTGAATGCTTGGGCGGTAAGCACAGACTGTACATATCTTTGAACGCTGTTTTGTATGTTAACTCTTGTCATCGTTGCTTTTACAGGCTTTTATATGCAGCAGGAGCAGAAATCAGTTTTTTTCACGATATTGATGGAATAAACAGGGGCGGTCAGGTCATTGGGGGCAAGGTGAATTTTGTGTGGGTGGAGGGGAGAGAGTGTATGGAGGGTTGTTTCTTTTTCTGTATAAGCGGTGACCTTAGGTTTTCAGTGAGACTCGTGAATTTTGCCAGGAATTTTCTTTGAGCAACTAGGGATCATTTCACGTCACCATAAGGAAAAACCTGCTTCAAATATAACAAGACAAGTATTACAATGGAATGTGCAGGAAGACGACACCAGGGTAGGCCATGGGACACATGGAGAAGGAGTATAGGAAAGGACTGAAAGAGACTGGATGTCAGCTGGAATGAGCTAAGAAAGACCTCCCAGGAAAGGCAAGATGGAAATCTCTGTCTGTGGCCTATACCCTAGTAGGGGTGAAAGGCTTTGATGATTATGATGATGATGAAGACGATGATGATGATCATGAGGAGGAGGAGAAGGATGATGATGATGATCATGATGATCATGAGGAGGAGGAGGATGATGATGATGATGATGATGATGATCATGAGGAGGAGGAGGAGATGATGATGATGATGATCAGGAAATGTATAAAGAAAGTTCGAGTTATAGTTTTTATTTGATTTACCCACAACTAAGGTGACGTCAGGTGTTTCGGTAGGATTTTTAAATTTTGCCCGGACTGCCCTGTAAACAGCCAAGCGATCTTTAACGTGCACAGAGTGTTGTGATCTACACACAGGACCTCCTTTTTATCGTCCGTATCCGATGAGACTAGATGTCGATCCACCAACCTGGACCAAGGGGTAGATTTTGCTCGAAAAAATCGAGGAATCGTGGGGCTCGAACTCACTACCTTTTGGTTGAGAGGCCGACACCTTACCTCTGGACTACCCAGTCCCCATCCGAGCTGTAGACGTGGGTACAACGATAAGAGGACAACGTGGTGACGTCATTGGAATGCGGATGTAAACATGAAAGGAACAGGATGCCCAACAAGAATTAATTAGCGCTCTATTACCTCCCCACGGAGCTACCTTGAACAATGCTGTGGATTCGCTATCATCCGGGTATAATTTGGCACTGACTGCCTTGTGAACAATAGCCAAGGCATCTTTGACGTGCACCGAGTGTTGTGATCTTCACACGGGACCTCCTTTTTATCGTCCGTCTCCGATGGACCAGGTGTCGATCCGCCTATCTGGACCAAAGGGTTGAGATTTTGCTCGAATTAAGTCGAAAAAAATGTTTCAACCGTTGGCGGGGCTCAAACCAACTACTTTTTGGTTGAGAGGCCGACACGTTGCCTCTGGACTACCCAGTCCCCTTTGGGATGCCAGAGAGCGAAATAGAAACGAGGAATTCGTATGCCTGGCCTGGACAAGACGAGGAATTCTTATGCCTGGCCTGGACAAGACGAGGAATTCGTATGCCTGGCCTGGACAAGACGAGGAATTCTTATGCCTGGCCTGCCTGGACAAGACGAGGAATTCTTATGCCTGGCCTGGACAAGACGAGGAATTCTTATGCCTGGCCTGGACAAGACGAGGAAAAAGGAGTTTTAGATTTGTCCAGGTACTGTTCAAAAGAAATACAGCAACAGAGAAACGCTGCCCAAGGTCGTGTGAGGGCACCACACCTTTGCATGACCGAATACAAAGCAGAACTGGTAGCTGCCGACTTGCTGGTGGCTGCAGACATGGCTGACGTTTCCTGTGTTTTGCGTGCTTGGGAGTAGTTTTGGGTTCCAACCAGAGCAATCATGAAGGTTCGGTATACACATTAAACGTTGGGCTAGGCAACTGGAGTTGCCCCTGTGCCCTTGTGCCCCTGTGCCCCCATGGCCCTCTGAGCGCGATATGAAGTGATGCGATCAGGGGCCCATCGTTCTTCCAAGACCCGAGAGTGCGGCGGTACAAAGCAATCAGACAGTCTGTGATGGGTGGCTCCAGAAACGGACACGCCCCCCCGCCCCCCCCTCCTCACCTGAACATGGACAGGATCGTCCCAACTCACGACCTTACCTGTCGATGGTGAGAGGCCCAACAGAAAACCCTGAACAAGTGTACGTCAAATGCCCATCAATGAGAAAGGGGTGGGGAGGGGGTGTGGGGGTAGAGATGGCTCCCGAGAGACCCGGCCAAAAGCCACAACGTATTGTCATCACGGTGAAGTGTGTCATGACCTCAAAAGGACGGTGGACTTTTACCGCTTCACCACCAGGGGGCTAATGCCAACTGACGCTGTGGCATTTCGCACGTCGCTGCCAAGGGTTCTCTCGGAGCTCACAGCTGACACGTGCTGCATTCGATGATGTGATGAAGATGATGAACGTGCGACTTTTAATTTCACCCTGTTAGTTTTTTTCATATGGCACAAACAATATCACAACAGCCTTAAATAATATAAACAAGTGTGTTAACATTGTCACACAATTCTTCTTTCAGGTAAAGCTTAAGGAGTGAGTAGGAAAGACGAGGACAAGAAGAGATTTTGTTTATTTCTTCACGCAAATGCCAGATCACCAGCTTTACATTATCTATCCCCCAAACCCCCACCCCACCCGTGCATGCCATTTGATCCCAAACTCAAACATGAAATAAGAACAAGAAGAAAAAATCAAGGCCCTCAAGAGGAAATAGTCGAGCTGCGTATTCGGCACAGCATACTAACATCCCGACAATAATTATGTTCCCGTGTTTATAACCGGGAACTCATTCACACCTGAGTCAGGTGCGGAAAGCAAAACTTGATACACTCGCTACGGGGGCAAACGTCAGGGTAAAACTGTGCCAGCCATGCCAACTTTCTTCAAAGTAGTGTTCTGTTGTTGTCAATGTCAGCACAAATTTGTATTACCTGGTCGATTGCGCCACGAAACCTTTGCACGTAAATAAACAAAATATCAACAGTAAAATCAAACAACTCAAACGACGAACACAATTGAAAAAGAAAAAAGTGACGACAGCCACTGAAGTGTAGACACGCACATGTTATAACATGTGGAAACCAGAAGAATAGACAAGAAGAAGAAGAAGAAGAAGAAGAAGAAGAAGCTGAAGAAGAAGAAGAAGAAGAAGAAGAATTGAAGAAGAAGAAGAAGAAGAATTTCTATTGAAGAAGAAGAAGAAGAAGAAGAAGAAGAAGAAGAAGAAGAAGAAGAAGAAGAAGAAGAAGAAGAAGAAGAAGAAGAAGAAGAAGAAGTTTTCTTAAGAAGAGAAGAAGAAGAAGAAGAAGAAGAAGAAGAAGAAGAACGAAGTTTAAGATCAAGAAGAAGAAAAGAAGAAGAAGAAGAAAAGAGAAGATTGAAGAAGAAGAAGAAGAAGAAGAAGAAGAAGAAGAAGAAGAAGAAGAAGAAGAAGAAGAAGAAGAAGAAGAAGAAGAAGAAGAAGAAAGAAGAAAAGAAGAAGAAGAAGAAGAAGAAGAAGAAGAAAGGGCTTGCAATGCAACACAATTTACTGGCAGAGAACATGGATGATTCCAGCTGCCTTTATAAACGTTGATACGAACACTATTCTTATGTCAATACGGCGATTTCAACTCTAGAGCCAGACCAGATGGCAGGCAAGGCAACATGGATGGTCTGAAAAGGGCTATGGAGTGTGATTGATTTGAAGAAATGGGTGGAAGGGGTGTGGAAGGGGGGGTAGGTAGGGGGAGAAGGGATAGATTGAGAACGACCAAAACAAAACAAAACAAGCATTGGAAAAAACAGATGGGGAAAAACGGGGACTGGAAAAAAAGCAAAGGATGAAAAGACATGGAGCTGTGAGCAAGGTTAGGGCAAGGGGTGTGGAGTAGCTGTTTGAGGTGAGGAGGGGGAGGAAACGATGAAAACAGCAGGGACACCTGAGACTGAGACTGGGAGTGGGAGTTGATTAAAGCTGGACTGAGATGAGGAGATATGGACACGAGGCTTGGGAACGGGAATATTCATGAAAGAGAAAAACCATGAAGCTGGGGGACAGAAGGTAGAAGCTTAGAAATGGTGTTATAATGCGTGGAATGAAAAGAGCTTGTGAAATAAAGGAGAACAAAAAAAGAAAAAGAGTTGGCGACAGTGGGGTTTAACGAAAACAAAAGGAATTTTTTTCCAATATGGATAATATTTTCATTCCAAAAAAGGAAAAAGAATGTTCGTTTTGACAATAGCCTGTAAATGAAAGGGACAGGAGATTTCAGGATGGCAAACAGGAAGATGGAGTTTGAAATAAATCGTGAGAGAGAGAGAGAGAGAGAGAGAGAGAGAGAGAGAGAGAGAGAGAGAGAGAGAGAGAGAGAGAGAGAGAGAGAGAGAGAGAGAGAGAGAGAGAGAGAGAGAGAAAGACAGCCAGGCAGACAGACAGACAGACAGACAGAGACAGACAGGCAGACAGATATACACACACACACACACACACACACACAGATAGAGACTGACATGCAGTCACAGTGACACACAGACATAAAATTACAGAGGCAGAGAGAGAAACAGAGATAAGAGAGAGAAACAGAGATCGGAGAGATATGTAGTGAGAGAAAGAGAGAGAGAGAGAGAGAGAGAGAGAGAGAGAGAGAGAGAGAGAGAGAGAGAGAGAGAGAGAGAGAGAGAGAGAGAGAGAGAGAGAGAGAGATGTAGAGAAAGAGAACAAGAAAGACAGACGGACGGAGACCGAGACAGGCACACATGCAGACAAATAGACAGACTCACAGAGTGATTGAGGAAAAGATTTGGAAACAACTTCTACAGAGCAACAACGGCAAAAATCTGGATACCTTTATTAAAACAGAGCCATCAGTTCACTTAAATAGACTTCATCTGACAGTTGTTGTAATCGTCACAATATTTTTTGTTGCCTAGGACGAAGCCAAGAGTAAGAATCGTTGCCTAGCACACTTTAAACTCAAGTACAAAATGCTTTACAAATAGAAAATTGAACGACAAAAAATTCAAATCAAAAGAAAGCAGTAACGCCCAGGACAACCACGCCCATGAACACAAGAACACGTGAACAAGGACAATGAACACATGAACACATGAACACGTGAACACATGAACACATGAACACATGAACACATGAACACATGAACACATGAACACATGAACACATGAACACATGAACATTGAACACGAACACGACATCATCACATGTCACGTGAACACATGAACACATGAACTAGGAACCCAACACATGAACACATGCCCAACACATGAACACGTGAACAAAACATATTGAACACGGTGAACACATGAACACATGAACTCACGTGGAATCTAACACATGAACACATGAACACATGAACACATGAACACATGAACACGTCACATGAACACATGAACACATGAACAAACATTGTGGACATCAACGTCATTCTGAAAACTATTGTTAAGAACTGGAATCTAAAATGAAAGACGTAACAAAATTCTGACTGTTTGTCAGAAGAGAACAAAACATGGGCTAAAAGCCAAACCGTATTGTATGGAAGAAAGGATCTTATATCTACTTTCAAAGGAATGAGAAGCTAAATGTGCAAACTACATATTGTATAATATGCGATGTGATGTATTCAGATGAATGGTTCAACGGCCATGGAAAGCGAAAAAAATATGAAGAAACCACGAAAATTGAAAACCACATCGCGAATAGTATAAATGAGCCCTACGTCCAAACAACACAAATTGCTACACAATACCACCACCACATACAAACAAGTATGTAAACTCTTTTTTCCTCCGTACCTACCATCATTGACTGGAATCACCTCGATGATCATACCATCATTGACTGGAATCACTTCGATGATCAGACCATCATTGACTGGAGGAATCACCTCGATGATCAGACCATCATTGACTGGAATCACCTCGATGATCATACCATCATTGACTGGAATCACCTCGATGATCAGACCATCATTGACTGGAATCACATCGATGATCAGACCATCATTGACTGGAATCACCATCGATGATCAGACCATCATTGACTGGAATCACATCGATGATCAGACCATCATTGACTGGAATCAGACCATCATTGATGGAATCACATCGATGATCATACCATCATTGACTGGAATCACCTCGATGATCAGACCATCATTGACTGGAATCACCTCGATGATCATACATCATTGACTGGAATCACATCGATGATCAGACCATCATTGACTGGAATCACATCTCGATGATCAGACCATCATTGACTGGAATCACCTCGATGATCATTGACCATCATTGACTGGAATCACATCGATGATCAGACCATCATTGACTGGAATCACATCGATGATCACATCATCATTGACTGGAATCACCTCGATGATCAGACCATCATTGACTGGAATCACATCGATGATCATACCATCATTGACAGGAATCACCTCGATGATCAGACCATCCTTGACTGGAATCACATCGATGATCAGACCATCATTGACTGGAATCACATCGATGATCAGACCATCATTGACTGGAATCACATCGATGAACATACCATCATCGACTGGAATCACATCGATGATCATACCATCATTGACTGGAATCACATCTATGAACATACCATCATTGACTGGAATCACATCGATGATCATACCATCAACTCAACATCGATCAAGTTTCAGAGAAAAACTGCTACTACTGCTGTCTATACTCTCCGTTGTGATTACGCCATTATTGGTTTCTTCAACGCGTTATTCAGACGCAGATATACAGAAACACTGACATACAACAAAAAGGTCGGTCAGAAACAGAAAGACTGTTTGAAAGTGGTTAAGAACACACACAGATAACACATATCATATAAGAACACACACAACTAACATACATATCGTATAAGAACACACACAACTAACATACATATCATATAAGAACACACACAACTAACATACATATCATATAAGAATAAACACAACTAACATACATATCATATAAGAACACAGAGAAATAACACACATATCGTATTCTCATAGTCGTCTCCAGGAGACACGACATTCTACATACAGCAACACGAGAAGGAAAAGGTGAAGGAAAACGAGACCGAGGCTGAAAAGGGAAGGAGAAAAACTGCAGCTTTTGTGAGGCTGCGATGGACAAATAAAGAACAGAAGGTGAGTCAGTTTGGAAATGTATGACTATAATAATATGGAAATTACGTTAAATAACATAAAGATGGAAATTACGTTAAATAACATAAAAATAGAAATTACGTTAAATAACATAAAGATGGAAATTACGTTAAATAACATAAAACCCCATAGGAACAAAGACAAGACAAAGTACTAGGGAAAAGACAGAAGAAAAAAACTTGTCCAGCTTGGAGATTGAACCTGCGACACTTTGTCGGCACCCATCGCCTGGCCATGAAAAGAAAGCGTGCTACCAACAGAGCCAACTGTTTGACTACGCATGTAATTGTAAATGTCAGGCGTTTTGCTTTTGACCATAGCAAACAGAATGTTCTTTTCATTGTGTCTCATACCAGACATAACACGTACGATAATAATTTTATAATATCCATAGAGGAATTTCAGCATGGTGCAAATTATATATATATATATATTATTATTATTATTATTTATATATATATATATATATATATATATATATATATATATATACTAGCGTAAATGTATAAATAGCATACACAGAGAGACGTGCACAAACACACACAAACACACACACACACATATTCTTTCACATACAGGTGCAAACGCATACAAAGGTTACAATACATGTTCGTATAGATTCTATATACGATGGAAGTAGAAAGAGTATAATGTGAAAACAATCAGTTGTACTAGGCATCCTTCATATGATGTGCCATTGCATTGACCACGACTTCGAGTACAACGTCCAGCTGGGCGATTGGTGACGTGCAATTGGTGAGCCTTATTTGGGCAGGGACACGGCATGTGTACCCATATACATGTAATGCCAGGTTGCGTACTTAGCACATACTTACTATACTTACTATTATTATTATTATTATTATTATTATTATTATTATTATTATTATTATATATATATATATATATATATATATATATATATATATATATATATATATATATATATATATATATACGTGTATCTTCCCCTATTCCAACCTCATTTCCTTTGACAAGAGCTTTGAATCTGCTCATCCATTCTGTTACCAGCACACATTCGTTTACATTAATATTCATGAACCTCCAGTTTTCTCATCATAGAAAGCAAATCTTGTCTTCACTGCAAATTCCATTCGCCTAACTTAATTAAAGAAACGATCGATTCAAGGTCCATGTCCTGCTATGGTTACTGGATACCAATGACAGCTTTAAAAACACGTCTTCTTGTCTTTTTTTTTTTTAATCAGGGTTTTGCTTCCAGAATAAAAATTCTTGGTCCCCTTTCTTCATCAGCGTGTTGTAAGTTACAAGCATTGAGATCGCGCTTCTCGAATATTTGACCGTATCGACAAACGGCCCATAGCAGGATCGATACGACCACCTCAGAACAGTTAAATGTCTCGTCGTGTAACACAAACATTCTTCTTCCGGAGTCGATAAAATTCAGGACAATTTCTTGTGTTTGCTTTGGTCTTTGGTTCAATTATAATAAATTATGAGATTGTCCCTCCTCTTGTGTAAGAGCTTTCCTCTCCACAGATGTACGCCTCGCTCTGTGTGTGTTTGATGTTGGCGTGTGTGTTTGGTTGTCTGGTTGTTATTTTGTTTTGCTTTGTGTTTTTGTTATGGGTTTTTTTTTCTTGTTATCGCTTTGTTTTCGTTTAGTTTTTTGTCCGGGGTCATTTGGGGGAGGGAGGTTCAAGAATGGGGGCGGAGGTGGATTTTTGATCTTTTTTGGTGCTTTTTTCCTTCCTTGCTTTGAATGTATAAACATTCTTTATTGTCTTTTGTGAATGTTGCCACGGCCCAAAGAGACGATGCACTGAATGGGACAAAGACTAGAGTCAGCGCTAGCAACAAAGTAACCTTGTGCCAATAAGATCTACTTCAAAATTATTGATGTGATTTGATACATAAGGATTTTATACATAATGATACATAAATATTGTATGTCTTTTATTCTGAAATGATATCATTGGTTTCGTTTTTATTATGATTATTTGCTTCAACGAAATTTAATAAAGCGGTATGAATACATTTAAAGTCCCCCCTCTCCCCAGGAATAAGGAGAAATGAAATGAAACCGAAGTAATAGCTATGTCATATTAACATTTAGCTTTCCATTTCCACCAGGATCCTTGTTGGATAATGTATGACACTAAACAGAATCTGTAGCCTACTTCCTAATGACATGTATGCACTTACATGCGATTTAGGGCGTTGCTTGGTTCCAAGCCAAGGCATGCAACATATTGTGTCAGAATTTTCTTCAATAAATAATAATAAATATCAACTCCTGATCTGAGATAGGCTCCGTTTTATTGGCACGTGCTGTTGATAACAGACGAAACACCCGGTGATACCCAAGATCTCTGGTGGTTCCTTGTGGCTGTGGTCATGCCATGCAGGCTGGAGATTGTGCCGCATTTAAAAAGGAACGTTGGGGAAAATGTGAAATTCTTGCACGAAGGGTTGTGTAGCCACTCAGATGAAGGCGAAAGAGCAAACAAAGCGCTGATTGCCTCTTACAACGCCCTTCAGTTCGGAAGATAGAACTGGTATGTGACAAGGCGTAATTTGTCTTTATCTTGATCTCGATTGCATTACATTGTCATAATAAACCGGCTTTGAGGAAAGGAGTTGTCATGATTGAGGGAAGCAATCTTGCATTAAAAGTAATTGTTATACCACTTTCTTATTCTTTACCATTGGTCGCTACGGTGTGTTATGAGTTCATAATGCTTTTTTTTTATATTGTATTTCTACTGCTCTCATCCGATCAAGACCTTGCATAAAAGGCGATTACTTCAAATATCATCTTTTTTAGAGCTTTGTGGCGATCTCTAGATCTAGATCTAGAAAATAGAATCTAACATGCTTCAATTTAGATTTATACAAGCCTACATAGACTAGATCTAGATCTAGAATCAATCAAGATCTAGATCTGCTAGATTCTAGATCTATCCCAGATCTCGTTCCTTTTTAAAGCCATTATGTGGGCGTGTATCAATGGTCATAAGATGATTTTAATGTTTCGGTGAGGCATGTGATGTACTGGTCAATGTTACCTCTGTATACGTATCTACTTAGTTAGCATATCATATTCGTGTGTATTCGTTTTGTTTTGGGTTTTGGTTGCTGATGTTGTAGTTGTTATGTTTGTTCAGGTGGTAGCCTTATATGCTTCAGAGACAAGGTTCCATCCTGATATATGTGAAATAATTATATGGGTTTTCTCTGGTCAGAGTCACTTCTCTGATCCTTTATGGGTCAGATTTCAAATGGATGATATATTTATGGCCGGCCTTGTGTTTCTTTTGGTAATGTTCTAATCTTGTCTGCAAACACAAACAAATGGGATGGCTTTAAACAATGTTCAAGCTTTGCTTCTTCCTTCGTCGTTTGGCAAGGCTCATGATCTAATCTTGTCTGTCAAACACAAACAAATTTCCTCTTACAATGAAAACATTTCAAATTTTTTTTTTGGGGGGCGGAGGGGTGGAAGGCTACTGTTTAACCGATTTCTAATGTTCTACATCAAAAACTCCCTCATGAAATTTTAGCATTGTTGACCAGATCGATGTGTACCCAAAAAATATTGACTTCAAACATTATGGATGGCGATGAAGTTCCTTATGAATGGATCTACAGTACACACACTTTTACTGTTATGCTTCACCTGAATAAGTGGGCTTCACCTGTGACTACACTGGTGCTGCTAAAGTGGGCTTCACCTGTGTAGTTGATGCTGATAAGTGGGCTTTCTCATTTTGCGCCCAAAATCTGAAAATTGTAAACATTTTATATTGCGCCAGCCTCTGGGTGAAACATTGAAGAAAAAATATAATCAACTGTCTCGAGACATTTTAAAACAAACGACCTTTTAGTTGAAATACCTTGCCTATGAAACCACCCCCCCCACCGACCCCTTTAGCTTGGTCTAGGTTTCTGTTTGAAATAGAGTTCCGTTCCAGATTACGCAATGTGCTGAAATGAGGAATCAACGAACAACAATACACCGTCGCTAACAACACAATGTGTATGCGTTCCTCAAAGGGCGACCAGTTTTGTGGCATCAAGGGATGCAAGCACACGGACCTTTAGTGTATTGTAAACCATCTACGTCATAAAAAACAATTTATATTTCCTTTAGTGTATTGTAAATTATTACACATGGACCTTTAGATGTATTTTGTAAACCATACGTCATCACACACGGACCTTTAGTGTATTGTAAACCATCTACGTCATAAAAACAATACACACGGACCTTTAGTGTATTGTAAACCATCTACATCATAAAAACAATACACACGGACCTTTAGTGTATTATAAACCATCTACGTCATAAAAACAATACACACGGACCTTTAGTGTATTGTAAACCATCTACGTCATAAAAA
This sequence comes from Doris montereyensis, assembly GCA_037039925.1. NCBI lineage: Eukaryota > Metazoa > Mollusca > Gastropoda > Nudibranchia > Dorididae > Doris > Doris montereyensis. The sequence continues at coordinate 6,232 of JAXRKP010000820.1, read as the reverse complement.
CAATACACACGGACCTTTAGTGTATTATAAACCGTCTACGTCATGAAAACAATACACACGGACCTTTAGTGTATTATAAACCATCTACGTCATGAAAACAATACACACGGACCTTTAGTGTAGTATAAACCATCTATGTCATAAAAACAATGGGTGATCTCTTGAAAATAGCCATCGCCATAATAATATTCGATATCACCTTGTCAGATATCATCATGTTAAACGAACTTCATGTCTTAGTTAAATACAGTCGAGTATGAAGGAGTCTCTTTAAAAATTAAAGTTTTAAAAGGAACCAGTTGATTCACCAAATTTATGGGTAGGAAAATGGCTGCTAAATGGGTCAATTCATATGAGTCACCATCTGTTATTAGATCTTCATTATTAATTATTATTATTGATGAAAAGTCTTTCTCGTTTTGCGCCCCAAAAATCTATTGTCTCCCGAAACATTGAAGAAAAATATATCAACTGAGACATTATTAAAACCCACCTTTTTCCGCATAAAACCAAACAGATTCATATTTCTCATTATAAAGTTAGTTCAATGACCTCAATTGTCTTTTGTATTATCATCCTATTCCTTCAATTATGTTTGTCATAACGTAACGTTATATATTGCGTTGGTGTGTTAAATTATATATTATGTTTTGATTTATTGATAGTTTATTATATATTATATATTATATTATATTATATTATCATTATTATATTATATTATATTATCGGGGTGGGGGTGCTATTATTTATTATTATTATTATTATTATTATTATTATTATTATATTATTATTATTATTATTATAATTATTATTATTATTATTATTATTATTATTATCATTATTATTATTATTATTATTATCATTATTATTATTTTTATTATTATTATTATTATTATTATTATTATATTATTATTATTATTATTATTATATTATTATTATTATTATATTATTATTATTATTATTATTATTATCATTATTATTATTATTATTATTATTATTATTATTATTATTATTATTATTATTATTATTATTATTATTATCATTATTATTATTTCCATTTAGATGATTATTATTATCTTTATTATCTTTGATCTCACTTCTATTATTATGTTTGTTATGTTTATTATGTATTATTCATTATTTCTTATTATTATTATTATTATTATTAAAATTATCATGTTCCATTGCTCAATTAAATGAGTGCAGACAAATGATCTTTCAAAATGTGTAGACAAATTATTTGATCAAAATGTGTAGACAAATTTACCCGAATTTTGTTGACAAATTATTTATCAAAATGTGTAGACAAATTATTTACTTAAATTGTGTAGACACATTATTTCTCTGGGGTTATAATAGACAAATTATTTACATCCTTGTAGACAAATTATTTTGTCGAATCATGAAACCATTGCTTAATCAAAATGAGTGCAGACAAATTATTTACTCAAATTGTGTAGACAAATTATTTAGTCAAAATGTGTAGACAAATTATTTAGTCAAAATGTGTAGACAAATTATTTAGTCAAATTGTGTAGACAAATTATTTACTCAAAATGTGTAGACAAATTATTTACTTAAATTTTGTAGTTTGATTATTTAAATAAAATTTTATAAATTATTTAGTCAAAATGAACGCCAAACACAGATCTATGAATACCAGTATCAAATCTCACTAATTCAAATTCATGAATACCAGTATCAATCTCACTAATTCAAATTCATGAATACCAGTATCAATCTCACTAATTCAAATTCATGAATACCAGTATCAATCTCACTAATTCAAATTCATGAATACCAGTATCAATCTCACTAATTCAAATTCATGAATACCAGTATCAATCTCAAATTCAAATTCATGAATACCAGTATCAATCTCACTAATTCAAATTCATGAATACCAGTATCAATCTCACTAATTCAAATTCATGAATACCAGTATCAATCTCACTAATTCAAATTCATGAATACCAGTATCAATCTCACTAATTCAAATTCATGAATACCAGTATCAATCTCACTAATTCAAATTCATGAATACCAGTATCAATCTCACTAATTCAAATTCATGAATACCAGTATCAGTCTCACTAATTCAAATTCATGAATACCAGTATCAATCTCACTAATTTCAAATTCATGAATACCAGTATCAATCTCACTAATTCAAATTCATGAATACCAGTATCAATCTCACTAATTCAAATTCATGAATACCAGTATCAATCTCACTATTTCAAATTCATGAATACCAGTATCAATCTCACTAATTCAAATTCATGAATACCAGTATCAATCTCACTATTTCAAATTCATGAATACCAGTATCAATCTCACTAATTCAAATTTCAAATTGTTTAAATCTTGGCTCGAGAAAGTGGGAGAAGATTTTTTTTTTAAACAACAGGCATTAAAGCAAAGATATTTCACTTTCACAGACAGGAAACGACAATGGCAGGACATGGCAGTCTGGGAAAGGTCATTTCAGGCAACTAAATTCATACACCGGAAGGTAAAGTGGAACGTGATAAAAAAGAAAAAATATTCGCATGGGAACGAGACAATGTGGAAACAGAAATGAGAAATCTCAAGACACCTTCCTGTAAACATCTCTATTGATGACACCAAAAACAAAGACTATTCTAATTGGGTACAGACTGACCCCACCGCATGTCACGTCTTCCCCATTTGACCTGAACGAGATCCGACTGCCTAGCTAGGCGTGCACATGTGTGCACACATAATCCCTTATGTAAAAACATAATGAAATTGGAATGCAAAGGTAGTCAACATTTTAACAAAAGCGATAAAACAGGTTAAAAAGATAAAATAAAGGGAAGGAAGAAAAAGAAAAGAAAAAAAGAAAGATCAACACAAAGGCGTTGAAAGATAATAAAATATATCAAGTTTTTCCAACTTTGTCAAACTTCTACGTGTAATTGTCCACAAACATTTTATTTAGGAAAAATGGTGTCAAATAAGTATCATCGTTTTTCATTCAATATCTGTTAGTGTGGTAATTACAACATTGGTACCATTCTAGATCTTGTTTTTCATTCAATATCTGTTATTGTGGTAATTACAACAATAGTACCATTCTAGATCTTGTTTTCCATTCAATATCTGTTATTGTGGTAATTACAACAATGGTACCATTCTAGATCTTGTTTTTCATTCAATATCTATTATTGTGGTAATTACAACAATAGTACCATTCTAGATCTTGTTTTCCATTCAATATCTGTTATTGTCGTAATTACAACAATGGTACCATTCCTAGATCTTGTTTTTCATTCAATATCTGTTATTGTGGTAATTACAACAATGGTACCATTCTAGATCTTGTTTCCATTCAATATCTGTTATTGTCGTAATTACAACAATGGTACCATTTCTAGATCTTGTTTTCCATTCAATATCTATTATTGTGGTAATTACAACAATGGTACCATTCTAGATCTTGTTTTCCATTCAATATCTGTTAGTGTGGTAATTACAACAACAGTACCATTCTAGATCTTGTTTTTCATTCAATATCTGTTATTGTAGTAATTACAACAATGGTACCATTCTAGATCTTGTTTTTCATTCAATATCTAGTAGTGTGGTAATTACAATAATGGTACCATTCTAGATCTTGTTTTTCATTCAATATCTATTATTGTGGCAATTACAACAATAGTACCATTCTAGATCTTGTTTTTCATTCAATATCTATTATTGTGGTAATTACAACAATGGTACCATTCTAGATCTTGTTTTCATTCAATATCTGTTATTGTGGTAATTACAACAATTGTACCATTCTGAATCTTGTTTCATTCAATATCTATTAGTGTGGTAGTACAACAATGGTACATTCTAGATCTTGTTTTCATTCAATATCTATTAGTGTGGTAATTACAACAATGGTACTATTCTGGATCTTGTTTTCATTCAATATCTATTAGTGGTACTACAACAATGGTACCATTCTAGATCTTGTTTTTCATTCAATATCTATTAGTGTGGTAATTACAACAATGGTACCATTCTAGATCTTGTTTTTCATTCAATATCTATTAGTGTGGTACTACAAATAATGGTCACAATTACTAGATCTTGTTTTTTCATTCAATATCTATTAGTGGGTAATTCACAACAATGGTACCATTAGATCTTGTTTTTCATTCAACAATGGTACCATTCACAGATCTTGTTTTGTTTTCAAAATATCTAGATCTTGTTTTTCATTCAATATCTGTTATTGTGGTAATTACAACAATTGTACTATTCTAGATCTTGTTTTTCATTCAATATCTATTAGTGTGGTAATTACAACAATGGTACCATTCTAGATCTTGTTTTTCATTCAATATCTATTAGTGTGGTAATTACAACAATGGTACTATTCTAGATCTTGTTTTTCATTCAATATCTATTAGTGTGGTAATTACAACAATGGTACCATTCTAGATCTTGTTTTTCATTCAATATCTATTAGTGTGGTAATTACAACAATGGTACCATTCTAGATCTTGTTTTTCATTCAATATCTATTAGTGTGGTAATTACAACAATGGTACCATTCTAGATCTTGTTTTTCATTCGATATCTATTAGTGTGGTAATTACAACAATGGTACCATTCTAGATCTTGTTTTTCATTCAATATCTATTATTGTGGTAATTACAACAATGGTACTATTCTAGATCTTGTTTTTCATTCAATATCTATTAGTATGGTAATTACAACAATAGTACCATTCTAGATCTTGTTTTTCATTCAATATCTGTTATTGCGGTAATTACAACAATAGTACTATTCTAGATCTTGTTTTCCATTCAATATCTGTTATTGTGGTAATTACAACAATAGTACCATTCTAGATCTTGTTTTTCATTCAATATCTATTGTTGTGGTAATTACAACTATGGTACCATTCTAGATCTTGTTTTCCATTCAATATCTATTAGTGTGGTAATTACAACAATAGCACCATTCTAGATCTTGTTTACCATTCAATATCTGTTATTGTGGTAATTACAACAATAGTACTATTCTAGATCTTGTTTTTCATTCAATATCTATTATTGTGGTAATTACAACAATGATACCATTCTAGATCTTGTTTTTCATTCAATATCTGTTATTGTGGTAATTACAACAATGGTACCATTCTAGATCTTGTTTTTCATTCAATATCTATTATTGTGGTAATTACAACAATGGTACCATCCTAGATCTTGTTTTCATTCAATATCTGTTATTGTGGTAATTACAACAATGGTACCATTCTAGATCTTGTTTTCCATTCAATATCTGTATTGTGGCAATTACAACAATAGTACCATTCTAGATCTTGTTTTCCATTCAATATCTGTTATTGTGGTAATTACAACAATGGTACCATTCTAGATCTTGTTTTTCATTCAATATCTGTTATTGTGGTAATTACAACTATGGTACCATTCTAGATCTTGTTTTCCATTCAATATCTATTAGTGTGGTAATTACAACTATGGTACCATTCTAGATCTTGTTTTTCATTCAATATCTATTATTGTGGTAATTACAACTATGGTACCATTCTAGATCTTGTTTTCCATTCAATATCTATTAGTGTGGTAATTACAACTATGGTACCATTCTAGATCTTGTTTTTCATTCAATATCTGTTATTCTGGTGTTTACAACAATGGTACCATTCTAGATCTTGTTTTCCATTCAATATCTATTATTGTGGTAATTACAACAATGGTACCATTCTAGATCTTGTTTTCCATTCAATATCTGTTATTGTGGTAATTACAACAATAGTACCATTCTAGATTTTGGATCAAGTTGATTTGGAAATAGTCTTCGACATTAGAAACGTTCATTACCAAAATTCTTCCCAGTTGGAAAGAAGCAAAAAGATAAATTTTCTTATTTTCATTTCGGGAAACCACAGTGTATTTATGTTTTAACTATTTACTCACCACGTGCAATAAAAATCTAGGAACTGCCAAAACAATCTTTCTATGAGCCGCCCGATCGAAATACTAGTCTGAAAATCCAGGTAAAGATATTTCTCAAAGGTCGCCATGAACTTTGGCTACCAAGCACACAAAAAAGGCAAACACATACCATTACCACCAAGATAACCCACGCTTTCAAACATAAGATGTCTCTACATACCTTCGTCTGACATTCTTTGCTGGGTTTTTTTGGTGTCTTTTTAGTCTGTGCACCACTTCACAATTAAAGC
>JAXRKP010000082.1:535000-565328 GCA_037039925.1 Doris montereyensis | reverse complement strand
TTCTTTCATTTCTGATTCTCATTTTTTCGTTTCTATGTTCAACGGTTGATTGTGTCTTTCAATCGCCCAGGTGAGAACCGGCACAGATGTGTACAGATTGCGCTTTGGCATACGCCAGGTCAAAGTGACAGAAAACCAGTTTCTCATCAATGGACAGCCCTTCTATTGCCGTGGTGTGGACAAACACGAAGATTCAGATGTAAGAATTTTATGTGTGGTGGTTGTGACCTTGCATTATCTTCCATTTATCTGCCACAACAGTGAACAATCTTTTCTCCATCCACTGAGGACATTTTAATTTAAGATAATCGACGGTGAAAGTCGCAAACCATGTAAACCCAATTTTTAATGCTTTGAAAAAATCAAAGAAAATAATGCTGTGCTTTTTAATCTATTTTCACATACACGCAGGGTGTGCAAATGTCACAAACTAGACCCAATATGGATACGTGGATAGCTCATATGGTTATTGTACGGGTTTCAATTGTTTCGTGTGCCACGGAGTCCTGACTAGACAAAGCATAGAGGCTTCCTAATGTTTAAAAGCGAGGGGGGGAGGGGTGAGTGTTACTAATTTTAGACTTACACGGTTTTCAACTTTTATCATCGTTGTGTGTTCAAGTTTTGTTTCAATGAAATGAAATAAAATAATATAAATAGCAGGAGGGGGGTGGGGGGGGGGGGATCATTAAAAGCTCTTAAGTCATTTGTTACAAAGATTTTTTTTAGTTTTTGGGATATTGCATTCATAAAACTACTGCAGATTCTCTATGTAATACTACATTAACATACTTTCAAGTAATTTGAAAAAGCAGTTTTAATTTTCATCTCTTAGAGCATTTTTGCTTTTTTATTCATAATTAATCAAGCATTTTACCTACATGTTTTTTCCAGTTTTGTAGCCTACAATTTTGACAATCTCTAAATTTGTAAGTTTTTGTTTGTTTTATTTACTTCCCTTGGTATCTCATTTATCCATCTGCGTCCCTTGACAACTCGTACAACACATTCTTTGGAAATTTACAGATAGGTATTTCCATTTGTTTTGGGTTTTTTGCATAAGGGTTTCAATTTTTTAAGTTTAACTTTTATCGTATCTTTTGTAGCTTTGCTGTGGCTGTTTGGTAGGGACTACTGGTAGGTCCTACTTCTTTCCTTTCACTTTTTCATATGTCCTTCACCTTACTGTTTCCTCTTACTTCACCCTTTGACCTCAGGCAGACAAGGTAAATGGCGATGAAATAAAACAAAGAAAGTATAGCTGTGCCTTTGCCAAACAGTCATTTTGTTCTTTTGTATATGCACTGGCCCACAACCTTTTGATCCATCCACCAACCTAAACCCTCTTTACCCAATGACACACACCCAGCTTTTCCCTTTCTGTGTTTGAATCCAAACAATTTTTGTATGTATTTTGTTTTGTTGTGACCCCTGTCATTTCATTCTCCTCTTTCTTGATCTTTGTTTTCATATATTTTGGGGTGTTTTGTTTTGGTTTTTTGGGGTTTTTTGGTCATTGTTTTTGCTTCCCCCTATTCCAATGTAATGTGTGTGTTTTTTTAATCCTCTTCATTTGCCTCCGCCTTCGTGGATGATTGGCGGGTGTTCCTGGTAGGTTCTACGTCTTTCCTTTCACTCTTCCCCTTTTTCAATTCTCTTTCATCTTGCTGTTTCCTCTTGATTCACCCTGAAACCACTGCATATAAATGGAAGGCGCCAATTTCAATTACACAACACGCCTCCTCCTCCTCATCCAATGTAATGTGTGTTTTTTTGTTATCATTTGTGCCTCCTGTGAGCATCAACAGTATCATGGTATAGACAAAGTCCTTGATCTAGTTGTAAACCTACAACCTACCTCACCAGACATGAGTTAATTTGTAAATGTTATTTAACAATGTCAATGTGTTTTCACAGATTGTATAATGTCCATATGTTTGTCATGTATTTTCAGATTGTATAATGTCCATGTTTTCACAGATTGTATAATGTCCATGTGTTTTCACAGATTGTCCATATAATGTCCATGTATTTTCACATATTGTATAATGTCCATGTGTTTTCACAGATTGTATAATGTCCATGTGTTTTCACAGGTTTTATAATGTCCATGTGTTTTCACAGATTGTACAATGTCCATGTGTTTTCACAGATTGTATAATGTCCATGTGTTTTCACAGGTTTTATAATGATGTGTTTTCACATATTGTATAATGTTCATGTGTTTTCACAGATTGTATAATGTTCATGTATTTTCACAGATTGTATAATGTCCATGTGTTTTCACAGGTTTTATAATGTCCATGTGTTTTCACAGGTTGTATAATGTTCAGATTGTACATTGTCCATTTGTTTTCACAGATTGTACAATGTCCATTTGTTTTCACAATGTCCATTGTACAATGTCCATGTCTTTTCACATAATGTACAATGTCCATGTGTTTTCACATAATGTACAATGTCCATATGTTTTCATAATATGGGAACAGTTAGTGGGCACTGCCGATAGCTCATATTTCTTTTCCTTTACTTCTTTCACTTATCTTTCATCTTGCTGTTTCCTCTTAATTCACCATGAGATCACACAATGATGGACAGGGTAAATTTGAAAGAAGCAAACCAAAGCATAGATAATATAACGTTCATGTGTTTTCTCATATTGTATAATCTCCATGTATTTGCACAGATTGCATACTCCCAATAGATCCTACTTCTTTTTTTTTAAACTCTTTCACATGTCTTTCATCTTGCTGTTTCCTGTCACCTTACCCTGAGTTCACCGCATATGAATTAAGTGGTAAATGCAGACAAAACAACTTCCTTAATCTGATTCGATACAGACAAACACACCCAGTTTCATCTGTTGATCATCTGGCTTGAAAAGATTCCTTGTTGCTAAACGACAAAAGACAATCTGGAACATTTCAGTTCATACCTAGATGACGGATGGACAAGTGATCAAAGCGACTCACGTCATGTCAGTTATTCCTTAATCACTTCATTTCTCCCTCCATCTGTATGCTATCAGTGTCAGCAGACCTACTCTCAACACACTACAATGTTTCATCTTCTTAGCTGGCGGATAATGTCCATTTGTATTTTTGTTTTGTATGTTGCATCCGTGCCGCGTGACACTTTGTCTTTTGTTTTAATTTTTAATTAATTCTTTTTTTTTTTTTAATCTCTGTATGTGGACAATGATTTTGATCGAAAGGTAAAACTTATATTAGATTTTGTGCTTTGTAATTTTATTGTGTGGATATAAATAATTTCCCTTCATGGATGATTAAAAGTTTTTTTAATTGAATTGATGAATGTGTATTTTTTTTTTACTTTCACCCCTTCAGCTGCGTGGTAAGGGCCTGGATTACACGCTGATCACCAAAGACTTCAATATGCTCAGGTGGATGGGTGTCAACTGTTTCCGAAGCTCTCACTATCCTTATGCCGAGGAAATTCTAGACTTTGCAGATCGCCAAGGCGTGGCTGTCATCGATGAGAGTCCAGGAGTTGGAATCAAATTTGTGTAGGTTTGAAATTTAGATTTTACCGAGATCTTGTGTTTCATGGTTAGCAAAGAATTCAGGTTAATTTTGTCTGATACTTAAGATATTTGGTAAATATTCTATTGAATATTTTCGTTACAGACATCAAAGTATAGTAGTAGTTTCCTGCTAAAATATGTCCCCTGCTAATGTACATGATATGAAAAAATGTAACATTTGTAGAGGAAATGACATTTGATAAACACATACATATTTAAACCTGAAAATTTTTGTAAGCTGTGCCAAGTTTTATTTGGTCACCCTAGTGCAAGAATGGACCGTCCCACAGTTTGAAGTTTTCAGAGATATTAGGTTCTATTAATTGATATCGGTGAAAGCTTTCTATAAAAATGTTGGCATCATAACTATTTATGGCCTCTGGGGTTAATAGATAAGAGAACTCTTCTCTTTTGCAAGTGCTAAAAATCAGACTTTCACGAAAATGACTGATAAATAAATGTAGATTTGGCCCTCATGCGTGGGATGAACTACGTTTTTAAGATAAATCTTCAACCCCCATTTTCTCAAAAAAGACCAATTGTGATATGGCCCACTCTTGCTCTACGCTGACCATTTACCATATGCTTAGCTTCTGTGGGCCAAATTTATCATTTAACATGTTGCCTGGTGATGGGTGCTGATGGGGAGGTTAGGACTTGAACCTGTTGTCCTCTATACATGACTTTGTTGGGGGTTTTTTCTTTTAATGCATTGAGGCTGAATGATGTCTCGTCCGCATGCATAAGTTGCGTACATATAGTTGATAATTCCTCGTGTTTATTTCTGACTGCGAATACTTCAATCTCCGACTTGCATTTCCATCAACAGCAGCAACATGGGGCCCAAATCCCAGCAGCATCACATTGAGGTGATGAACGAGATGATCCAGAGAGACAAGAACCGGCCGTCTGTCATCATGTGGTCCATTGCCAACGAACCAAAGTCTTCGCTTGAGGAGGCAGTTCCTTATTTCAAGTAATGTTGCATAACTGCATTCACATTTTTCTGGTTGCGCTTAAAAAATTACTGTTTTTTATATCAGAATGAGGCCTGGCTGATGAATTTTTTTTTAATTTATAGCATCACGGTGATTTGGTACAGTCTCCAAGGTCACAGATCAAAGCCTGTTTTGTGCACATGAATTTTCTCTTTTTTCTCTTTATATTTGTCTTTTCTGTCTTTCTTTGGGGTTCCTGTATTGATTCCATGTTTGTCTTTAGTATTTTTTAGAGTTTCCTTGTGTCAAGGTTGGATAAGATTCGGAATGAACACATCCAAGAGAAAACACAAGTAGGTAGGCTAGAAGCAAAGTTAGGGAAGAAGAACAGGATAGGACAAGATGGAGAAAGATGATCTGCTGTGGCGACCTCTAATGGGAAAAGCTGAAAGATGAAGAAGAAGAGAGTGGCCTTGTGCCTCATATTATGTATGCCTTTAACTAGATTACATACATTTTCCAAGGTGCAATTGTCCACTGAGCTTCAATCTGAGCTTCAATGTCCTGGTGAGGCTGTGTTCAGAATGCTTTTGTTGTTTGTCCATAAAGAAAAGTTCCATTCAGGTCACAGCCCGTAGAGCCGATGCTTATCTCACTTTTCATAGCGTGAAGCAGAGCAGGAGATCATACATCACCTCTAACAGGACAATGATATCTATTGCATGTTTGACAGGACAGTAATATCTATCGCATGTTTGATCTTCCAGCAAGTGCAGGGACCCATTTGCACCTTGGTTAAATGGAGAAATGCCTTTATTTAAAGGGTCTTCCCCAAGGAACAAACCATCAAGTCCAGCTTTGCCAGATTCGAACTGATCCTAAGAGGGGAGGCTTAAACACTACACTGCTGAAACCATGGTCCTCAGTCATGGTACCACCAAAATGGCCAGCATCTGTACAAAAGCAAGCATTTTCACTACCTAGGCTTCTCTGACACATTTACATTTAACTGAATTGAATTCATGATTTCCATTGGGGTACATGATTTCCATTGGGGTACAGGGCATTGATATGTCATAAGCCAGCTTACATTCTATGGAGATTTAAAATAATCAGTGGTGTCTTTGTTGTATCACTTTTTAATATATTTTTTTAAATTAGGAGTAGATGCTGTCAATATTGAAAAGGCTTAATATAGGTCATAAGCCAGCTTACATTCTATGGAGAATACATTTTTTAATATATTTTTTTTAAAATTAGGAGAAGATACTGTCAATATTGAAAAGGCTTCATATAGAGGTATTTTGGTGCAGTTGTTGGTAGGGATGGGGGATTTTTTGCCATCCCAATAACAATGATGGTTCAAACTCTATTTCATGATATTGTTTGTATTCTTTGAAACAGTACTTCACTCTGCTTTTCTCATTGGACTCAGGTGTGAATGTGTACCCAGCTATAGGCAGAGAAAGGTTTTGTCAGAGTGAAAGTATAGACACCCAACCTGTACCTTAAACTTTCCAGAGAGCTGAGAACAGCTTTGAATGAAAAGGTCTGCTGCCGGATGAACGATGTAATGGCAGTGAGCTTGTTGTACTGTTGCAAGGACAGAGTCTATAAATCTTGCTTTATGTTTATCTCTTCTCAGGCCTATAATTGAATTCACAAGGAAGAGAGATCCTTCTAGACGACCTATTACCTTCACCAATGATCATCCTTTTGAGATTGAGAAAGTGGTAAATGTCCATTTATTTTTCCCATTCAGAGCTTTGATAGTAAATGGATAGGTGCCGGTATACGAAACTAAGTCCCTGTCCTGACAAAACAGAAAATGCTAAGATTCTTACGTCATTTTTTTCCATCTTCAAATAATGACCCCGTATCATGGTAAAATTTAGATTGTATCAACGGTTATATTTTTATTTCCAAATTTTGACAAAGAAAATCTCAACTCTTTTGCATTTTTCGAATTTTTATCTATGGTGTCAGAAAGGATATAGAGAGAGAGGGACGGCAGTGTCTCTTTAATTGTGAAGTTCTAGTAGGAGTAAGTCAAACGTGTTGCACATTTTTAGTTATGTGAGTTACGGGAAGAACGTTGGATTTGAAATTGGGATAAAGTAAAGTCTGGTATTGCCCATATCAATCAATCATTGATGGTCTTCACCCCTGGCATACCATAGGCAATGTCAAGAACCAATCTTGGGCTATTTACTCCATCCCTGTACAGTTTGATGGGGAAGGGGGGGGTTGACAGGGGCTGCTTTTTAAGTCTTATGTGTCACTGCTGTTATCCCTTAATTCACCCTGAGATTACTGTATATGGTGGACAGGGTAAATTTTAATGAAAACCAAAAAAACCCTCCAGCCGACTCTCGCTCTTGACTCATCTTTCCTTCCAAGTCTCTACTGCATGTAGGAGGGCGGTCATGGGCGCCACCGGTAGGTCCTACTTCTTTCTTTGTACTCTTTCACTTGTCTTTTATCTTGCTGTTTCCTCTTAATTCAGTCTGAGATCACCACAATGGTGGAGGAGGTACATTTCAATTAAACAAATCTTCATGTCGTTTATGCTCCACCTTGTTTTATTTGTCTCTGCCTCGTTGATTTTAGGGGCTTTCATGTACCATATTGTAATTTGTATACTCATCTTCGACAACGCGTCATTTCCAGGTGCCTTACGTGGACGTGATTTGCATCAACCGCTACTACGGGTGGTACCAGGACGCGGGACATCTTGAAGTCATCCAGCGACAACTGTTGCGTGAATTTGAGGGCTTCAGAAAGCTGTACAAGAAGCCTATGATGATGTCAGAGTACGGGGCTGACACTGTGCCTGGGATGCACCGGGTAAATCATGTTTTTAGTTTTGCCATGTGAAGTGTTGCAAAGTACAACATTTTAAAAACCTCCTTTGCATGATATATAATCTGCCATTGTTGTCTCACTTTGACTTTGACAGCACCATCAGGAAAAATCAGTTGTCACTCCGTTGTCAATTTGTCTTTTTTAATATGTTGCAAAACAACATTTTAAAAATCTCGCTTTTATGATAAATAATCTGCCATTGTTATCTTTGCTTCAGGTTCCGTCCTACATGTTCACAGAAGAATACCAGGTAGAGTTTCTCAAGGAATACCATAAAGCTTTTGACGGGCACGTAAAGAATACCTGGTAGGGGAATTACCGTGGAACTTTGCTGATTTCATGACTGTTGAAGGTCAGTACTCATACCTCCCCACCTTTTTTCCTGCATAATATAAACTCTATAATTTAAGCATTTTTAAACTGATTTTACATTATGTTAACATTATGAGATTTTAGTACTTGGAGATTTCCGTGTTGGGATTTGAGAAAAGTGTGTTACTGGTACAAAGGAAATTTTGGGATTAAAAACAGGCCTAGAGAAGAGTTTGAGATAGCCATGAATCAGAGTTTTTTTTTGTGGTTGAGATTCGCAAGCAAGAACCCATACACTGAAAGGTATAATGGGAATTGATAAAGAAAGAAAGATTCGCAAGCAAGAACCCATACACCAGAAGGTATGATGAAAACTGATAAAGAAAGAAAGATTCGCAAGCTGCACTGTTACTGCTGATTCTTTTACGCAGACGCCTCAGCGACGTGTAAATGATGATTTTGATGCTGCAATTCCGCGAGTTTTAGGGAACATTGATTAATTTACCACTGAAAAGCAGCTGAATTTACTATTGAAAAATGGAAACTTTGCCAGTATTTTATCATTCCTTCCTCCCTTTTGCCCGTTTTTTCTGTCACATCAGGAGTCACAAGAGTAGTTGGAAACAAGAAAGGGTTGTTGACACGTCAAAGACAACCAAAACCTGCTGCCTTTGTCATTCGGGACCGATACCAGGCCATGATGCACGGGAAAGACACCAGTCTTCTCTACAAGAGTGAGAAAAGCTTGCGGCATCAGAAACACATTCCTATACTCAAGTGAATCATTTACGAGACGACTTGTGAAAAATCTCCATGTAATCAATTACCATAACACCATCCCTCCCCCCCCTCCATTCCACCACCACCACCACCACTTTTCAGATCAACATATATGGCCAGTTTATATTTTTGTTTTTAATTCTGTTTTGTTGTCCATTGCTTTCAGTTTAACTTTTGTTTCTTTTAAGTTATTTGATTAAATGTTGGTGTGTGTTGCTGGTAGGTCCTACTTCTCCCCTTTCACTCTTTTAAACGTCTCTGGGTATCCTGTTAAATCACGCTCAGGTGAAGAAAGCAACAAAGAAATGATTTTTGTTAATTTTGATGTACCTTTTGATTATTGATGTGTTCATTTTGATTCAGGAATTCAAATCATCACATCATCAATTTAAGTATTTTCATTTTTTTGTCATATATGTGCACATTTGTAATTTTAAAGTTAAAAGTAGTTATTAGATTTTTTTATGCCGTAGAAAATACGTTTTATTATCTTTAGGTTTTTACTCATTGATAATTAAAGGCCTGTATAATTACTGACAGTGCCATATTGTATCAATTATTTACAACACAAAACCTGTTTCACAATGAATAATGCTGTAAATTTGTAGCCAAGACAACACTGGGGGGGGGGGTCACGACGCGATTTACTCGTAGGAAAGGTGCTTCACTCTATTTTTCTGACTTGAACCAGGTGTGAATGAGTACCAAGCTATATGCATATTAGGATCTTGTCAATGTTAGTATGAGCGCCTAACAGACAGTTGTACTATATGCTCGTCTGAGAGTTTTGGAGGACTTTGAATGAAATTTTTTGTTTGGTGCTTAAATGCTGAAAAGTGAGTGTGGATACAGACTGCAAATTCATATATTATATAATATGTGTTATGTTATATTTTTAAAGCTCAATGTAATAATATGTATATAGAAACTTTTATATGTCATTTATGTAAGGCTTTTACATAAAGTTATGCATAATCTTTAGAATGTATTGTTTATTTGAAAAGCATGAAAACTTATTATTTTCATTTGTAGCCTATTTATACCAAATTTATAGACAAAAAAATAAATGAAAATGAAAAAATAAAATTTTTGTTTTGTGCTTTATTTATCTTTTGTGGGGGTTCTTAGATGGAGTGTGGGAATGGGGGGGGGTTCTGTCATTTATTTCATTTTATATATATATATATTATGTCTGAGATGGGTTTTTTAGTTTCTCTGTTCAACCATGCCCACAAATGTGGCATGGGCAATAGGTTCTTATATTTCCTTTGAACTCTTTCACATGTCTTTCATTTCATATTGTTGCTTCCACTTGACAAAGTTTGAGATCACTCCATATGGTGGACAGGGCTACTTTCAATGAAATAAACTATCCCATGTCTTTCATCATGCTGTTTTCCTTTTTACTTTTATATTTCACCAGCAGTTGATGGGCATTACTGATAAGTCCTACTTCTTTCCTTTCACTCTGCCACATGATATCTTTCTTCCCTCTAGCTTGGGAACTCGGTAGTCCAACAGAGGTAAGGTGTTGACCTCTCAAACTAAAAGGTCACGGGTTCACGCCCATATGGTGATTGAAGAAAAAATCTCAAATAATTTTCTTTAGTAAGATCTATCCTGGTCCAGATAGATGGATCTGTGGTAAACCTAGTTTCATTGGTAGTACTAGTAGTAGTAGTAGTAGTAGTAGTAGTAGTAGTAGTAGTAGTAGTAGTAGGGGTAGTAGTAGGGGTAGTAGTAGTGATGGTAGTAGTAGTAGTGATAGTGGTAGTAGTGGTAGTAGTAGTGATGGTGGTAGTAGTGGTAGTAGTAGTTGTAGTAGTGGCTGTGGTATTGGTAGTAATAGTAATGGTAGTAGTAGTAGTAATGGTATTGGTAGTGCTAGTAGTGGTAGTAGTGGTAGTAGTAATAGTAGTGGTATTGGTAGTAATAGTAGTGGTAGTAGTAGTGGTATTGGTAGTAATAGTAGTGGTAGTAGTGGTGGTAGTTGGTAGTAATAGTAGTGGTAGTAGTAGTGTTATTGGTAGTAATAGTAGTGGTGGTAGTAGTAGTAGTAGTAGTAGTAAAAGTAGTAGTAATAGTAGTAGTAGTATGTTGTATAGTAATGATGTAGTAGTAATAGTACATACTAGTAATAGTAGTGGTAGTAGTATTGGATGTGGTACATTTTTACATTAAAAAGTGTCACTACTGATACATATTGCATTTGCATGACAACAAAAACATTTGCAGGTAACAGAATGTGAATACGATCAACTTACCCCTGGACAATTTTCAAACACATATCT
Source organism: Doris montereyensis (assembly GCA_037039925.1). Taxonomy (NCBI): domain Eukaryota; kingdom Metazoa; phylum Mollusca; class Gastropoda; order Nudibranchia; family Dorididae; genus Doris; species Doris montereyensis. The sequence continues at coordinate 554,598 of JAXRKP010000082.1, read as the reverse complement.
CATCACCAGATGCACACAGCAAAAAGAGAGTGAGTAAATCAATAACCAGATTATAGATATAGTAGATCAGAAGGACATATGGGGGTGTTATAGTCCAAGCTGATTGGCTCAAAAAGACATTATATTCTTCGCTAGCAACAGTTGCATGACAACGAAAGTGGAGATAAAGATCCTAAGATCTTATTGTTTTCCAGATTGATGGACACCATCAAAAAGCTTTTTAAAAGATCGATGAAATGTATCGATGATCTGTTATAGTGTAAATATATGTCATCGTTACATTGTCATGGTCTGCCTCCCTTGAATCGAGTTTCTTCTTCTGCCTTTTTAGCTCGCTGGGAAGCATAGGCCATCAACAAATACTCTCCAATCACTTCATGCCTGGACCAGCCTCTCCATAGATTTCCATGTTTGCCCCATCTTCTTCCTCTCTCCCTCCAGTTCTCTTCTCCATGCAGCTCTTGGCCGACCCTCAATTTTTTACCCTGTTGTTTCCATGTTAGGCTTTGTCTTGTTATTGTGCTGAGGTCCTTTCTAAAACGTGTGGCCTATCCACCTCCATTTCTTTCGTTTTAAATCTTTTTCAACTCATACTTGTCAAGTTCTTTCCCTAGATTAATGTTTGAGATAACTTCAGGCCAGAATATTTTGTTAATTCTCATCAGACGTCTATTTATGAATGATTGTATTTTTTGTGGAGTAGTTTTTGTGGTTCTCCATGTTTCTGAGCCATATGTTAGCACCGACTTGACATTTGAGTTAAATATCCTTCGTTTGATTCTTTCTGGTAAACTCTTGCTGGACCATACCTTGTTATTGTTAAGGCTTAAAAATGCTTGTCGTGCCTTCTGTATCCTGGTTTTGACATCTTCTTCCACACCTCCCTTGCCATCAATCATGCTGCCCAGGTACCATATTTTCAGGTTCTCCTTTTAGGCAGAAGGTTTTGCTGGTGAGTCTGAGTTGATTCTGAGTCCCACTGATGATGCTATGGTCTCAATGGCATCCGTTTTCTCCTGGAATCGAGATTGGTTGTCTCTTAATCTGAGATCAGTCATGTTTGTTTGATTCTTTGAAATTTATCCCATCCATCATTGCGGTGATTTCAGGGTGAATTAAGAGGAAACAGCAAGATAAAAGAGAAGTAAAAGAGTCAAAGGAAAGAAGTAGGACCTACCACTACCAGCAACATCTGCCAACTGTCATCTCCCTAATTCTTTCCAAAATTATCTTGCACATTTATGACCTTACAAACCACTAATGAAATAAATAAGGAAACAAGCACGATAAAAGACATTGGATAGTTTGTTTCAACATTGAAATTAACTCTGTCCACCATATAGAGCAAATCAAAAGGATGCATCAATATGCAATGAAAGACATGAGAAAGTCGAAAGAAAGGTGATGGACACCCCCCCCTCCCCCTCTACTTGCGGACATGGTCAAACAGAGAAACAAACAAAACCACCGTAGACATAATATAAAACGTAAGGACCGACACAAACAACCAGAGCCTCATCCCAATAAAAAAAAAACACATAACGCACAAACTATTTCTCCCCTCGTCCCTATAAAAAAACACAACCAAAAAAACACATGAAGCACTAACAATTTCTCCCCTCATTCCTATAAAACAAACACAACCAAAAAAACATATAACGCACAAATAATTTCTCCCCTCGTCCCAATATTTAAAAAAACACATAAGTACAAACAATTTCTCTCCTCGTCCCTATAAAACAAACACATAAAGCACAAACAATTTCTCCCCTCGTCCCTATAAAACAAACACATAAAGCACAAACAATTTCTCCCCTCGTCCCAATATTAAAAAAAACACATTAAGTACAAATAATTTCTCTCCTCGTCCCTATAAAAAGAACCACATAAAGCACAAACAATTTTTCCCCTGGTCCCAATAAAAAAAACAACCAAAAAAACACATAAAGCACAAAACAAAATTCTTTTATTTTTCTTTCATTTTTGGTTGGGGTTTTTTTTGTGTCTATAAATTTAGTATTAATACGAATGAAAACGATCCATGTAATAATATAAGAGGTTTTCAGGCTTTTTGGAATACACAATACATTCTAAACATTATTATTATGCATAACTTTATGTAGAAGCTTTACATAAATAACATACATTATACATGTATAAAAAATTCTATAGTATAGTATCGCTGAGCTTTAAAAATATAACAGTATATATAATATATGAATTTGTAGTCTGTGAATTTGTAGTCTGTGAATTTGTAGTCTGTGAATTTGTAGTCTGTGAATTTGTAGTCTGTGAATTTGTAGTCTATGAATTTGTAGTCTGTGAATTTGTAGTCTGTGAATTTGTAGTCTATGAATTTGTAGTCTGTGAATTTGTAGTCTGTGAATTTGTAGTCTGAGAATTTGTAGTCCGTGAATTTGTAGTCTGTATCCTCACAAAAGTGCACACTCACCCCTTTACATCATTTATCCCCAAACAGGAAATTTCATTCAAATATTTTATTCAAAGTCCGCCAAAACTTTCAGGGGAACATACAGTACAGCTGTTTGTTAGGCGCTCATACTAACACTCTGACAAGATTCCCTGTATGCCTCTATCTGGGTACTCCTCCCATCCCATTTGAGACAAGTTAGAAAAGCAGTGAGAAAGTGAGAAGTACATTTCCTATGTGTACGTCGCGTCATGAAAAAAGGTAACCAGTGTTATCGTGGCTACACATTTACAGTACAGCACTACTGTTCATGCCATAAGACCTGTGAAATAGGTTTTGTGCTGTACGTGATTGATATATTGTGGCACTATCAATTAATGGCACGCCTTCATTTACACATGGCACTCTTCCTATAAACATGGCAAGCCTTTCTTTACACATGGTAAATAGAAGGAGACAACTATACAAACAAAGTAGCATCAGTGGACGAGCGGTTAGGCTGCCAGGCTGGGGATCATGAGGTCCCGAGGTTCGAATCCTAGCAAAGCTAGGTCCAGCGTTGTATTCCTCGAGAAAGACATTTACCATGCATTTTCCCCATTCTACCCAGGTGATAAATCATGGATACAAACACTAGCTTGGGAGTTATAACCTGCGACAGACTGTCCAGATTATTATCATTATCACCTGCTCCGCTTCATGCTACAGAAACCTGGATAAGTTTTGGCTCTATGGGCCATAGTGGCCTCAAGGAACTTTACTTACTATGCAAATAAAGATTTTTTTACATGTGTGTTAATTTTTGTGCACGTCTGATTTTCAATAACCTAAAAATTCAGACCGAAAGCATACACAACATTGTTAGTATAGTGTGCTTCATTGCGCTCCGTATTAAATTAAATTTCAAACAATTTGATACAGGAATTTAGTCTTTCACTAGAGCACAACAGAAAAATTAATTAACGTAATATAATATAATTCATTCTCGCTCTCATTCACTCATATATAGGCCTCTCACTCCTGTAATGTTATATACGTTCCAATACATGGATACAATAAAGTGGAATGTTAAATTTTCACCAAGATGGAATCATAATTTCGTATGGCGAAAGTGAGAAATGAATTAAAATAACGACGTCCAGATGGGTTTTTTTATGTAAATGCTTCCCACTCTTACTACATGTCTGGATTTGGGAATTGAGGACATGAGACACTCTTTTGATTTTAAGTAATAGATGCATCTGTCATTAATATATTTAAAAACATATCGCTGAGTAAAAATGGAGTGTAATGAATGAGTATTTCTTGCGACATAACAAAATAACATAGGCTTCTTTAAACGTTGCATAGAAACTGCCAATGCAAGAAAGAAAAAAATATGCTAGAAAATGCCTAAACCAGACAAAATTATCATTCCTTAATCAAAATGAAATCATTAATCAAAAAAGATATTTTAAAAATTGAATAAATTGATATTTGGTTTCCTTCACATTAGTGTGAATTAAAAGGAAACATCAGGATAAAGGACATGTGAATGAATGAGAAAGGAAAGAAGTAGGACCTACCACTCCATGTAGCACCCGCACAAAAACCAATCACATAAATTAGAAGAAACAAAATCAAACTGAAAACAACGCACACACAAAAAAAAACAAACAAAGTAAAGCAAATTAATAAAATAGTATGCCCATATATGTGGGTAGTGATTATAATATATGGAGATTTCTCACAGATCATCTCGGGAATGAGTCACTTGAGTATAGGAATGCGTTTCTGATGCCGCAAACTTTTTCTCACTCTTGTAGAGAAGACTGGTGTCTTTCCCGTGCATCATGGCCTGGTATCGGTCCCGAATGACAAAGGCAGCAGGTTTTGGTTGTCTTTGACGTGTCAACAACCCTTTCTTGTTTCCAACTACTCTGATGGTAGCTAATGACATTAGAAGAAAACAAACAAGAGTGAGAAATGTTGAAAGCAAAAATATATAAATTTGTATATTTAAAACTTTTCTTACCAATTTGCCTTCCTCTCTTTTACACAATGATAATAAATGACTGTTTCTTAAAGTCTATGGAATCACACTTTAAAATTAGGAATTTCATGTCATTGGGGTATCTGAAGAGATTTTATTTATTTGATTCGATGTTACCCACATCCACAACGGAATTGATCTCGGGGGTTTTGGTAGGTTTTTAATCTTGCCCAGACTGCCCTGTTGTAACAATATAGTTTCTTGTACTTTTGAAGGGGATTCCCCTCCCAAGAGAGGTAAGCATATGACGTAATCAATCTAAGTGTGTGTAAAAGCCCTATTGAGTTTGTGACGTAATCATTTTGGTGTGCTCCTAATATCGATTCGTTTATATCTGGAAAGAGAAAAAATTATTTGATACGGTATTGAAGTGTGTAGGAATATTTGGAATGTTGTGGAAATTTCGATTTCAGAAATGTCTTGGTTTTGATTATAAATAGCTGGGGTGCTCATGATAGGGACAGAGATGTACAAGAAGACAGCTAGATTCCACATCGTTTTATGCCAGCATTGTAAATTATTAATCTGTGAGTATAATCAATAGCTGCTTATTATTACTACTACTATTACTACTACTACTACTACTACTACTACTACTACTACTACTACTACTACGTTGTACTACAGTAGCATTTTCACATACAATCGGCCAACTTTGTAAAATCAGACTTAAATTCACCCTAACGGCATGCAATAAATCGATCCACATTGGCAGAATGTGTGTGTGTGTGTGTATGGCATAACCTCATGGGAACAACAACCCATGTACCGGGCCAGCCATAACACAACTCATGGTCTGAGCAGACAGAGGCTAGGTGGGTGGCAATTATATCCTAAATAAATGATTTTATGCCTTGTCACGCATGCCAGATAAGCAGCAACTGTTTTTCCAGTTTCATAATAACTGGATTATGCAACACTCTTATCTTATCACCTGCCAGAAAATCACATGACATGCCTCCTCCCTCAACTTTCCATCCATAAACAAAAAAACATTGTTTAATTAATGCAAACTAATGCAAACAACTGACCTTCAACAGTCATGAAATCGGCAAAGTTCCACGGTAATTCTCCTACCAGGTATTCTTTACGTGCCACGTCAAAAGCTTTATGGTATTCCTTGTAAAACTCTACCTGGTATTCTTCTGTGAACATGTAGGATGGAACCTGAACCAAAGACAACAATGGCAGATTATTTATTATAAAAAGGAGATTTTTTAAAATATTGTGCTTTGCAATGTATTAGAAAAGACAAAATGATGACAACCAAATGACTACTGATTTTTCCTGATGGTGTTGTGAACGTGAAGAGTAGCCAGATCTTTTTACACATAGCTTGACGCTGCTGGTCGCACGTTAGTGGGATGGTGCGACTAAGCATGGTCAGCCTAAAGGAAAGTAACCAAGCCGTCACATAAGAGACATTTGTCAACTTTTCTGCAGATATAAGACACATGCCAGTCCTAATGTATGTTTAAAGTTACAGTGAAGAAAGAAATACTTTCCACATACCTAACCTAGTACCATTCAACATGACTTGATTTGAATCAACGGCCAAATCTGATTTCATCTCTTATGACGTCATTCACTCCATTGGCAATTTGTAGAAACGCTACATCTCGCCGCTCGTCAAAGAAGAACAAGGAGATGGAGAAGACGTAGAAAAAAGAAGAAAAACAAGAACAAGAAGAAGAAGAAAAGGAAGAAGAGGAGAAAGAGGAGGAGGGGAGGAGAAAGAAGAAGAAGAACAACAACAACAAAAAGAACAACAACAACAACAACATCATTACAAATGTTTTAGAAAACTAAACTCAGCCAAGATAAAACCAAAAAGCAAGGTAATTACGCGGTGCATCCCAGGCACAGTGTCAGCCCCGTATTCGGACATCATCATGGGCTTCTTGTACAGCTTTCTGAAACCCTCAAATTCCCGCAGCATTTGTCGCTGGATGACTTCAAGATGTCCTGCGTCTGAGTACCACGAGTAGTAGCGGTTGATGCAAATCACGTCCACATAAGGCACCTGGAAATGATGCGTGTAAGCAAGCAAGTTTGAAAAATAAAGAAAATCTAAAGCAAACTGTGCTATCGGGAAAAGCTTTATTGAATTCATAATTATATTAAAATCAAGTTTTCATTCCCCTGACAAGAGCAATAGCTGGCAAAAATTTGCATGGTGCTGGGACCAACTGGCAAAAATTTACACGGTGCTGGGACCAGCTGGCAAGAATCTGCATGGTGCTGAGAAGAATTTGCAGCTGGTAAAAATTTGCATGGTGCTGGGACAAGCTGGCAAGAATTTGCATGATGCTGAGACCAGCTGGCAAGAATTAACATGGTGCTGGGACCAGCTGGCAAGAACATGGTGCTGGGACCAGCTGGCAAGAATTTGCAACCAGAATTTGTATGGTGCTGGGACCAGCTGGCAAGAATTTGCATGGTGCTGGGACCAGCTGGCAAGAACCAGCTTGCATGGTGCTGATACCAGCTGGCAAGAAGTTGCTTCTATGGAAGCCCCCCTACCTTTAAGATCAAGGCAGAAATAAAGGCCATAACTTCACATACCACTTTGTCTTTCTCAAAAGGATTGGAGTTTGTAAAGGTGACAGGTCTTCCAGAAGGGTCTCTCTTTCTGGTAAACTCCAGTATGGGCCTGATAAGGGAGAAAGACAAAGATGGGTTTACTAATAATGCTTATCCCCACATCAGTTCAGGCCTACCAAATTTGAAATCATTCATCCCCCAGCAAAACATTTTATTTAAAGCCCCTTTGTTACTTACTTAACAAGAATACAGTACACCTGCTCATACTAACACTAACACTAACACCCAGACAAGATTTTTCTCTGTGTCTGTACTTCAGAACTCCCGTCACATCTGAGGCAAGTGAGGAAATCAACGTGAAGTATATTTCCTGAGAGTGCACCTCTTGAATAAAACCTGGAGCAGCCAAAGGTTGAATCAGCGTCATTGTGATCGCAAACTCATAGCACTACAGATTTCCCCCACAATGCCTCTGTTCCATAAAGTAAAGTTGCTTCGAGGCCATTATGTCCCATAGAGCCGGACCTTATCCCAGTCTCTGTAGGGTGAAGCATTTTAATGGCTTCTATTAAATTTTGCTCTAAATTGTGTTCTTTTAAGGAATGCCATAACTCGTTCCTCCTCACAGTGTCAAATGCCTTTTCTAAGCCATTAAAACACAGGTGCAAGTCAAAGTTTCTGAATTTTTCTATTATTAGTCGAATTGTAAATATGTGGTCTTGTACGCTTCTACCTGATCAGCCAAGACCTGCCTGCAAGGCAGCGGGAGACTCATGGAGGACGGGACAGCCTAATCCCCATTTAGGTGCTTAGCTGTCCACTGCCTAGCTCTTTTTTCAATTTTTATTTTTATATATAAAATCAAGAAAACATGAACACAGTCGAAGAACATTACTTGAAGTAATGAACTGCCATCTCGTCCGTAGAATCTGGTTCGTTGGCAATGGACCACATGATGACAGACGGCCGGTTCTTGTCTCTCTGGATCATCTCGTTCATCACCTCAATGTGATGTCGTTTGGATTTGGGCCCCATGTTGCTCCTGTTGATGGAAATCCAAGTCGGGAATTAAAGTATTCGCAGTCAGAAATTAACACAAGGAATAACAAACCACACAGCTTATGGACACAAACAAAACAAAATTCAGCATCAATGCATTAAAAGAAGAAAAAAAAAAAGAAAATCATACATAGCTGATATCCTTTTCAAATCGAAAAACGGAATCTTACTGTGCAGAGAGTCTTATGATCTGCACACAGGACCTCCTTTTTATTGTCTGTCTCCGATGAGATTAGGTGTCGATCTACTTACTTGGACCAGGGGAGTAGATTTTGCTCGAAAAAAAACTTGAGAAAATTTTCAACTGTCGGGACTTGGATCGTTATCGTTTCGTTGCGCTGTTTTGTCGCAACTTCTTCCTCTTCCTTGCCTTGCCACAGAACGTTCATATAGGTCCTTTTCAAGGTAAATATAGACGTATGAACTCTAAGCCAAAAAAACCATACTAAACATATTTTATTACGCACAGGTCGGCAGCTATGATCATGTATAGGAGACAATAGAATCAAGTCATAGCCTCCACATCAACGCCAATTTCCTTGCTTTAAAACAGAAATACACCATAAAATGAGAAGGGCGTGTTGAAAGCGAATGAAGGAAAAGACACCAAATAATATCAAAGCCCCATAGGAACAAAGACGAGAGAAATACAAGGGATAAAAAAAAAAAGATATTGGCCACTATGGGGATTGAACCCACAACCTCAGCGTCGGCACCCATCGCCTCACCATGAAAAAAAGAAAGCGTGCTACCAGCTGAGCTAACATAGGGGAAATTCATATTCCAAATTCCTACTTTTGAATTCCAACTCCTGGACTCTCATCAATGACAGCCACGCCTTGGCGATCTGCAAAGTCTAGAATTTCCTCGGCATAAGGATAGTGAGAGCTTCGGAAACAGTTGACACCCATCCACCTGAGCATGTTGAAGTCTTTGGTGATCAGCGTGTAATCCAGGCCCTTACCACGCAGCTGAAACGATGAAAGGATTAAAGAAAAGTAAGCATTGCAGCTTGGAAGATGAAACATTGTAGTAGTGTATTGGGAGTAGGTCTACTGGCAGCATATACAATAATAATAAATGGCACTTAAATAGCGCTTTGCCTCATAGCAAACAGGCTCTAAGCGTTTTACCACGGCAGCTTGGAGGATGAAACATTGTAGTAGTGTATTAGGAGTAGGTCTACTGATAGCATAAATAATAATAATAAATGGCACTTATATAACGCTTTACCTCATAGTAAACAGGCTCTAAGCACTTTACAATGGCAGCTTGGAAGATGAAACATTGAAGTAGTGTGTTGGGAGTAAGCCTACTGACACTGGCAGCATACAGATAGAAGTAGAAGCTTTTAAGGGATTAAAGAGTGACTTGAATGGGTTCGTGATCTGATTTGATTTACCCACATCCACTACTAAGGTGATCTCGAGGATTTTGGTAGGATTTTTAATTTTGCCCGAACTGCCCTGTAAACAGCCAAGGGATCTTTAACGTGCACAGAGTGTTATGATCTGCACACTGGACCTCCTTTTTATCGTCCGTATCCAATGGAACTAGGTGTCGATCGACCTACCTGAACCAGGGGTTAGATTTTGCTTGAAAAAACTAGAGAAAATTTGTCAACCGCTGGCTCGGCTCAAACCCACTACCTTTTGGTTGAGAGGCCAACACCTTGCCTCTTTACTACCAAGTTCCCGTATTTCCATGTAATCTCCTGCCCGTTGCTGTCGCTGATTCTTCTACTTTAATATCGTAGTCTTTGTGTACCTAGATACATGTCTACTTGCGATCTTAATATAAAGTACAGTGGTGTCCACCTAAGAACCGAGTCTTCAGGAGACAGAAACAGTGGGTTCTTAGGCAGACCGGGTTCTAAGATGAACTCCGACATGCCTTGTATTTTTGCTTCATTATTATTATATTTTGTATTGGCTATTCCCGTTGACCCTACAATTTTGACCAGACCCCCCTTGACCTTACAATTTTGACCAGACCCCCCTTGACCTTACAATTTTGACCAGATCCCCCCTTGACCTTACAATTTTGACCAGACCCCCCTTGACCTTACAATTTTGACCAGACCCCCCTTGACCGTACAATTTTGACCAGACCCCCTTGACCATACAATTTTGACCAAACCCCCCTTGACCTTACAATTTTGACCAGACCCCCCTTGACCTTACAATTTTAACCAGACCCCAATAGATAAGCAGTTTCTGTTTGTTATCAAGAGAATTGCCTCGTGTAGATGTTATGATGGTCTGAAACTGCTTGAAATAAAGTTTTGGAAACTATGCAGTTTTTGCAGGTAGAAAGATCTAGCCTCCAGCGAGCCGAGCAAAATGAATGAAAGTTTATGACTAAAACGAAACAATGAAGCAATTTGTGCAATCAATGAGGTACATGTTGAAAGCCAATCAGAACAGAGGAAAGTTGATCACAAATGCAAGACAGCCTGAGAAAACTCACAACAGTAAGCGGGCTGTCATTATCCTGTCAGTCACCTGTCTTTGATGTTGCAATGCAAGCCACATGTAGGGAATTGCCAGATGTACTAAGTCTGTTATGTCACAAGCGGGCATAAATATGAATGTTTTCAAACCACTCTCCATTAGGTCAGCAGTAAGCAGTAAGCAAAGGTGTGACAAAAGCAGTATTCTTGGCTACAATCATTAAAAAAAGAAGAAGATTTTATAAAGTTAAATGAGAATTACACTAGGTTCTTTCCAAGAGAGGAGTTATACACCCTCCCTAAATTCCCACCCTTATTACGTACTCTGTTATGTCAGAAGCGGGCATAAAAATGAATGTTTTCAAACCACTCTCCATTAGGTCAGCAGTAAGCAGTAAGCAAAGGTGTGACAAAAGCAGTATTCTTGGCTACAATCATTTTTTTAAATATAGATTTGATAAAGTTAAATGAGACTTACATTAGGTTCTTTCAAAGAGAGGAGTTATACACCCTCCCTAATTTCCCACCCTTATTACGTACTTTGAATAGTGCGATCATTTTACTTAGTTTTTAAAATGATGTTTTCAGGTGCAAAGACCCAATCACGTCTCCGTATTACTCCTCTCTTCTAAAATAGCTAGCGTAATTCTCATCAAACTTCATAAAATTGTTTAATTTTAAATTACATTGGACGAGGGGGAGACAAAGATGATAAAAAAAAAAAAAAAAAACAATTATATTGTACGAGGGGAGGTAAAAATGAAAAAAAAACAAAACAAAAAAAACAAACTCAAATAATTTGATAAGAGAAAACAAGACAGAAGAAAACAAAATGAAACAGGTCAAATCAAAACAATACAAAATGAAAAATATTTGGATTCAAAGTCATATGAGTGAAAAGTTTGATGTATGTCACTGGATAAAGGTTAAGGTTGGCTGAATCAAAAGGTTGTGGGCCAGTACAAATATATACAAAAGAACGAAATGACTGTTTGGAAATGACATATGCTTGCTTGGTTTCATCGCCATTCACTCTGTCTGCCTGAGATCAAAGGGTGACTTAAGAGGAAACAGTAAGAACAAAGACATACAAAAAAGAGAACGGAAAGAAGTAGAACCTACCAAAAGGCCACACCAAAGCTACAAAATATAAAATAAAAAAATAAAACTAACTAATAATGAAAACAAAATAAAAATGAAACAAAACACATGCAAATGCGTATCTGTAAATTCCCAAACAATCTGTTTGTATGGGTTGTCAAGGGTGAGCAGATGGATAGATGTGATGCAAAGGGAAGTAAATAAAACAAACAAAAACTTACAAACTCAAGAGATTCAAAAACGTAGGCTCAAAACTGAAAAAAAGCATTTGTAAAAAGCTTCATTAATAAAAAATAATAAATAAGCAAGGGGTTAGTAGTGTGTGAGATAAATATAAAAACTGCTTTTTGCAAAATTATCTGAAAGTGTTTTAAAGCATAGATATTAGTAATATTACATAGAGAATCTGTAGCAGGCTTGTAAACGAGAAATCCCCAAAAGTGAAAAGGAGGAATATTACAGCAAATGACTTTGAGCTTTTCTTGTTGGGTTTTTTTTCCTTCGGCAATTTAAAGTTTCTTTCATTTCATTGAAAGCAAAACTTGAATACATTGAATACAACATAAACATAATTTAAATTAAATGCCCTAAGTAGATGGAGAAAAAAAGATTGATCAAAATATACACAGAGTGTTTTCAATTTCTTTCAGTGAAATTTACCCTGTCCATCGTGGGGAGTGGTCGCATTGGTGGCCAAGCGGATAGGCTGCTGCCCCATTGGGAATCATGAGGTCCCGGGTTTGAATCCTAACAAAGCTAGATCCGACGTTGTGTTCCTTGGGAAAGACATTTAGCACACATTTCACCCATTCTACCCAGGTGCAAATGGGTACAAGCACTAGCTTCGGAGTAAGAACGTGCATCAGATGAGCGTCCTGGCTAGGAAGTCATTATTATTATTATCACCTGTTCCACTTCACGCTAGTGAAAACAAATAAGCGCCGGCTCTATGGGCCATAACAGCCTTGAAGGAACTCTACTGGGTTTTTTTTTTTACTTTCAGTGTGCAGTGATTTCAAAGGAAATAGCAAGATGAAAGATAAGTGAAAGAGTGAAAGGACAGAAGCAGGACCTACCTTTAGCCCCGTCAACCACCCACCAGAGCATTTTCAAATCAGCGTATGGCAAAGAGGAAGATAAAGCAAGGCTACAACAACAACAACCAGTCGCATATTAAATTCTTACATCTGAATCTTCGTGTTTGTCCACACCACGACAATAGAAGGGCTGTCCATTGATGAGAAACTGGTTTTCTGTTACTTTGACCTGGCGTATGCCAAAGCGCAATCTGTACACATCTACGTTGGTTCTCACCTAGGCAAATAAAACACAGGAATCGGGCGATGAACAAAGAAACCAAAAAATGACAATCAGAAATGGATTTGTTTGTTTCATTGAAAAATTCACCCTGTCCACCATTGCGGTGGTCTCAGATGAATTAAGAGAAAACAGCAAAATGAAAGATAGATATGTGGAAAAAGGAATGAAAGAAGTAGGACCTGCCAGCAGCGCCCACCAACCGCATGCTCAGAAATAAAAGAATGAAGAACAGAGAGAGAGAAGAAAGACAGAGAGAGAGAGAGAGAGAGAGAGAGAGAGAGAGAGAGAGAGAGAGAGAGAGAGAGAGAGAGAGAGAGAGAGAGAGAGAGAGAGAGAGAGAGAGAGAGAGATACATACCTATTGAGAGTATAGCTGAACCAACAGACATACATACCTAGAGACCAACAGAAATGTTGCTACCTCAGAGTATACCTGTATAACCTATTGCCAGAGTATAGCTGTTGCTATATTGCCAGCTGCAAGTAAGAGAAGTGTACCTGTAACCAACAGATCATATACATACTGTAACTAAGAGAAGTACCTCCAACGTATAGCTGTAACTGATGCAACAAAAATGTTGCTACAAACAGTGCGGCAAGGGGCATAGAGTATAGCGATAACCAGCAGTTTGCTTGTTTCTTTGAAATTTACCCGATCCACCATTGCGGGTTTGATCTCCAGGGTGAATTAAGAGGAAGCAGTTCCTATGAAAGACACTGTAACCACATCTAATATACCTACCTCTAGAGTATAGCTGTAACCAACATAAATATACCTACATCTAGAAAATAGCTGTAACCAATAAATATACCTACCTCTAGAGTATTGCTGTAACCACATAACCAATAGAAATATACCTACCTCTAGGGTGTAACCAATAGCTGTAACCACATAAATATACCTACCTCTAGAGTAGCTGTAACCAATAAATACCTATACCTAGAAATATACCTACTAGAGTAGAAAATAGCTGTAACCAACACAAATATAACTACCTCCAACAGAAATAGAGTATAGCTGTAACCACATAAATATATCCTACACATACCTACTGTATATTGGTAACCAATAGATAATGCGTCATATTGGTAACCAACAGATTGTGTACACATACCTCCAGTGTGTATATTGGTAACCAACAGATTATGTACACATATCTCCAACATATATTGGTAACCAACAGATTATACCTCCAATGTATATATTGGTAACCAACAGATTATGTACACATACCTCCAGTATATATTGGTAACCAACAGATTATGTACATATACCTCCAGTGTATATATTGGTAACCAACAGAAAATCATCAGATCCAGAAAATTTTGAACGAAAAAATTATTCACATAATGTTAATTTTGACATTACCTGGAAAATAAATCAAAATCTCAAAAAGTATATGGACGTTTTTTTTCCAAATAACAGATTTAAACCCTTAAAATAATGCATATATATAGTATTTTATTAAAAAATAACTATTGATAAATTTTGTAATATTTTGAATTTAAAGGTGCCAGTGTATAAAATATTGGTAACCAACAGATTATGTACATTTTAAAAATTTGTATACCTCCAGAAAAACGTTTGATATTTCTTCAGAATGTAACCAACAGATAAATTAATGTACATATACCTCCAATGTGTATATTGGTAAAAATGGGTACAGATTATGTACACATACCTCCAGTGTATATTGGTAACCAACAGATTATGTACACATAGCTCCAGTCCGTATATTGGTAACCAACAGATTAAGTACACATACCTCCAGCACATATTGGTAACCAACAGATTAAGTACACATACCTCCAGAGTATATTGGTAACCAACAGATTAAGTACACATACCTCTAGAGTATATTGGTAACCAACAGATTAAGTACACATACCTCTAGAGTATATTGGTAACCAACAGATTAAGTACACATACCTCCAGAGTATATTGGTAACCAACAGATTATGTACACATACCTCTAGAGTATATTGGTAACCAACAGATTATGTACACATACCTCTAGAGTATATTGGTAACCAACAGATTATGTACACATACCTCTAGAGTATATTGGTAACCAACAGATTGTGTACACATACCTCTAGAGTATATTGGTAACCAACAGATTGTGTACACATACCTCCAGAGTATATTGGTAACCAACAGATTATGTACACATACCTCTAAGTATATTGGTAACAAACAGATTATGTACACATACCTCCAATGTATATTGGTAACCAACAGATTAAGTACACATACCTCTAGAGTATATTGGTAACCAACAGATTATGTACACATACCTCCAGAGTATATTGGTAACCAACAGATTATGTACATATACCTCCAATGTATATTGGTAACAAACAGATTATGTACACATACCTCCAGAGTATATTGGTAACCAACAGATTATGTACACATACCTCCAGAGTATATTGGTAACCAACAGATTGTGTACACATACCTCCAGCACATATTGGTAACCAACAGATTATGTACACATACCTCCAGAGTATATTGGGAACAAACAGATTATACACATACTCCAGCGTATATTGGTAACCAACAGATTATGTACACATACCTCCAGAGTATATTGGTAACCAACAGAAGTATTCATGCCATAGGGCCACCAGAGGTTAGGACTTGTGATACTCAGTGTGTCTGTCAGTTTGTTGCTGGTAGACACGGCAACATCATCAGCATCCAGAACTTTAACGCTAAGATTAGCAGGATTTGATTCACTAGTGCTAATGTCAAAATGGACATTACCTGGAAAATAAGAGTATAAAATGCACTAGTGTATAAGTAATATCTGACGAAACTCTTAGTTTTTTGTGCTACATGACACACACACACAATTTACACTATAAAATAATACAAGCATATTATAACCCAGGTGGTGCAAAGTACGATTATTAGATTAGGTTAGTATTTAATTCTGAGGTTACGCAGCTAGACGTGAAGGTACCATTTTCTCAAAACAAAAAAACGATCTAGGGGTGATTTAAAGCCTACAAGCAAAGTATGGTTACTCTTAGTAGCGGCCTATCAACAGAGCCTTTGACCAACAAAGATGCACCAACTCATATATAATATATCTGGGAACATGCGCTTTAAAGCTTTCTCTTTACACATAAAGCATTTGAAAATCTTAACCTATAATAATCCTTGACCCATTCTATTGAGAATCCCACTGCCATCAATATGCAACTTTCGCTACATTCTATGTTACAACATGAGCCGCACATTCAAAGTGACAACCGACAAACAAAACAAAACATCCAAGTAATGTCCCGCCATCTGTTATGGGTTAACTTCCAAGTAATGTCCCGCCATCTGTTATGGGTTAACTTCCAAGTAATGTCCCGCCATCTGTTATGGGTTAACTTCCAAGTAATGTCCTGCCATCTGTTATGGGTTAACTTCCAAGTAATGTCCCGCCATCTGTTATGGGTTAACTTCCAAGTAATGGTCACATTGTGCCTTAACAGGCTGACTTCCAAGTACTGATCCCACTGCTTGTTTGTTTAATTGAAATTTACCCCATCCATCACTGTGGTGATCTCAGACTAAATTAAGAAGAGGCATCAAGATAAAAGAGAAGTGAAAGATTAAACAGAAAGAAGTAGAATCTACGAGCAGCCAACCAATCACATCACAAATAATATATTAACTTCCAAGTAATGGTTAAACAAAACCATAATATGTTAACTTCCAAGTAATGGTTAAACAACACCTTAATATGTTAACTTCCAAGTGATGGTTAAACAACACCTTAATATGTTAACTTCCAAGTGATGGTTGCATTATACTTTTTTTTTAAGTTAACTTCCAAGTACTGTTTGCAATGTACCTTCACGTTTTAATTTCAAAGGCAAAGTTTTCCTGTTTGTTCATTCATATATATTCATCATACGCCATGCTAACTTCAGTCCAATACACCATCCGTACAGAAACCACACTAAACCCATACACCATGGAGACATCAACATATTCATGTAAAGTATTAAAAAATTGTTTACCTATGTCAGGGACTCAGTAGTCCAGAGGCAAGGTGTCGGCCTCTCAACCCAAAGGTAGTGGGTTCAAGCTTTTTTAAACAAAATCTACCCCCTGGTCCAGGCAGGTGGATCCACACCTAATGCCATTGGAGACGGACGATAAAAAGGAGATCCAGTGTGCAGATCACAACACTCTGTGCATGTTAAAGATCCCTTGATCGTTTACAAGGCAGTCCAGGTAAAATTTAAAAATCCAACTAAAACCCAGAGATCACCTTTGTTGTGGATGTGGGTAAATCAAAATCAAAGTTACCTCTGCTATCTTCGACAGTTGTCACGATTGTAATATCATCAATGTAGGACCTTGGGGTCGTATACAAATGGACATGTCGATGGATTCCTGGTGACAGAAAAAATTAACAAAACAATTATTTTTTAAAAAAAGAATAAGACGGCAAAAACAAAAGAAAAATTAATGAGGTCTAGAGATTATATTATATCGTTGGCAAAACTGTCTAAATATGCAAGTACGCCTAACGTTAATTTTTAAGGAACAGCAAAAACGCCATAAATCATCGAATAGGGCTGCACACATTATGATATGTTTTTTGGAAGAAAAATTGAAATCTTTGCTTAGATCATATGCATAAAATGAGATTTGCTATTGGTTCGAGGTCTCCAGTAATATTTTGAATGATACGAAAGACACATTGTGTTTGATCGTTTTAAGGAAAAATCTCATGAGGGTATCCCATAAATCGTGGACTCTCTTACCGGCATAGTTGAAAAAATCCATCTGCAAATTTTGCACAAAGTAGCCAGGAGGATATCTGAAAACATGGCAACAAAATCAAAAGGTTACACATTACACAGCATTGAATTCAATGATTCCAACTTATTATTTGGCTGGCCACTCACTTATAGTGTAATGACATTGCACAAAATTGAAGAATAGATCAGAACTTTTTTTCACAATAACTTACCCTGCCCATCATATGCAGTGATCTTAGGGAGAGGGGGGGGGGGGAGTTGTTTCTGTTTTTATTGCGCTATTGCAAGTAAGTCTGTCCACTATCTGTGTTGATCTCAGGAACAAACAAGCTTGATTTGGTTAGATTGGAATTTACCCAATCAATGATATACAATGATTTACAATGTCCACCACTGCGATCTCAGGGTGAATTAAGGGGAAACAGCAAGATGAAAGATAAGTTTAAAAAGAAGGAAAGGAAAAAGTAGCATCTACTAGCAGCATCCACGAACCACCCATGGAACAAACCGGATAGGAAAGAACAAACAAATCAACAAAGAATATCAAGCAGAAGCTGAAAACCATTGCTCCGATCCCAGTGATTTCACAATTCATTTTCCCCTGTTCTTTCATACTCACTTTGAAGTGTCATTCTGATATTGGATGGTGCCGGGTGGCAGTGTGATTGAGTGAGAGTGTTGTTGATGGCCAAAGTGATGCGGTTCAAATCTGAGTAGTTGACCACTGAATCAACGTTAGCTTCAAATGGAAGATGCCCGCCATCGTGACTTTTTACTTCAATCCCATTCACCCACTAAAACAAGATAAATGTCAGAAATTTCATAATTAAACATTTCATGCGAAACAGTGCATACTAAATGACACATCATTGATGTAGTTTTGATTTGACTTCACCAGCATCTACAGTGATCTCAGGAATTTATACCTTCAATTTTGATATACATGAATTGATTTTCTCTGCAAAAAAACAATACTAGATTTAGATTCTACTTTGAGATATTGAAAAAAAGTAATAACAAAATGAAAAAAATTAGGCAAGGCAATATAATATATTCTTCACAGTATTTTGTTCTCTAAGCCTGTCAAGTGAGATCTAGTTCATCTAAAGCCATTACGGCCTACAGAGCCGTAGCTTATCCCAGTTTCAATAGCGTGAAGCGGAACAGATGATAATAATCACCCTGTGGCCAGGACGCCAGTCTGACACAGGTTTTTACTCCTGAGTTAGTTCTTCTTGTACCCATTTGCACCTGGACAGAGTGGACAAAATGCGTGTTAAATGTCTTTCCCAAAGAACACAACGCTGGACCTACCTTTACTAGGATTTAAACCCGGGCCCTCATGATCCCCAATCTGGCAGCCTAACTGCCTGCCGCTGACGCCACACAAAATTCTAGACACGTGTACAATACCAGTCAATAGAAACTATGATGGTTGTGTTATGATAAATCAATGGGAAAGTTTCTTACTGTTCACATATTCTGAGATTTATTTGATGAAACCAATTAAAAATACAAATTACTCCTTTCAATTTCATAGACAATTTAAGCAACTGGAAATGTAAACAGCTTTACCTAATATTGACTTGTCCGTTCCCTTCAAAATCATGAAATTACCACCATAGATACTGTTATCATCAATGAGAAAGTTACTTACTGTTCAAATTCAAATGAAAAAAATGTATTTGTCCTGAGGGATTTGAGAACTAAAATTAATTAATTGGTAAAATTAGAATATAATTACAATACAATATATTCATATATATTCATATATTCTTAGACATTTGATGAAACCAATTAAAAATATAAAATTACTTCTTTTGACTTCATGCAATCTAAACAACTGAAATGTGAATCACTTCACCTAATATTGACTTATCTGTTCCC
>JAXRKP010000082.1:517500-530000 GCA_037039925.1 Doris montereyensis | reverse complement strand
CCTCCTGGGCAGGACGCTAGTTTGTCCCATAATTTACTCACCAGATGGTGCTAGCACTCATTTGCACCTGGGTTGAGGAAGGGGTGGCAGGTTGTGTTAATAGTTTTTTCCCAATAACACCAAATCGGACATTGTATCGCTATGATTCGCACCCAAGACCTCAAGATCTCAAATCCGGCAGCTTAACCATTAAACCACCAACACCACTGTACTAAAAACAGAATGAAGGAATGCTCCAGCCGAAATCCTCATGGTTTTGTTTTATTCCACTAATGACTGTCTTCTTTCTTGTCTTTGCTTTTATTCCACTAATGACTGTCTTCTTCTTGTCTTTGTTTTCATTCCACTAATGACTGTCTTCTTCTTGTCTTTGTTTTCATTCCACTAATGACTGTCTTCTTCTTGTCTTTGTTTTCATTCCACTAATGACTGTCTTCTTCTTGTCTTTGCTTTTATTCCACTAATGACTGTCTTCTTCTTGTCTTTGCTTTTATTCCACTAATGACTGTCTTCTTCTTGTCTTTGCTTTATTTCACTAATGACTGTCTTCTTCTTGTCTTTGTTTTCATTCCACTAATGACTGTCTTCTTCTTGTCTTTGTTTTCATTCCACTAATGACTGTCTTCTTCTTGTCTTTGTTTTTATTCCACTAATGACTGTCTTCTTCTTGTCTTTGTTTTTATTCCACTAATGACTGTCTTCTTCTTGTCTTTGTTTTCATTCCACTAATGACTGTCTTCTTCTTGTCTTTGTTTTCATTCCACTAATGACTGTCTTCTTCTTGTCTTTGTTTTATTCCACTAATGACTGTCTTCTTCTTGTCTTTGTTTTTATTCCACTAATGACTGTCCACTTCTTGTCTTTGTTTTTATTCCACTAATGACTGTCTACTTCTTGTCTTTGTGGTTATTCTTCTCAGTGGACTTGTCGGCCAAATTTCATCCGTATTTACTCAAAGCTTATAAATATCTGGACATATCCGAAGAAAAGCTGCGTATCACATTAACACTAATTAGAGCAAATCTCGCTACACATCTAAACCTTTCTAGCACAGAGCCAATTTGACGAAAACACAACATTTTCATGACAAACCGTGTTAAATTATATTCTCCTCTTATAGGTTACTAATGGTCGTTATGCTCTGCCAGGAAACCAGTCATCGTTTTGCATTGTTATATTTTTTTGTATCAAAATTTTGCAAACAGTAACTGCCGCCTTTAAAATAATTCATCTACATCGTGCCAGCGAAATAAAGTGAGAGATGTTTAGTACTAAAATTAAACGGGTTAGAAATTCTGCGCCTCAATGCCCCACTTTGAAAGCCGGCCACTATTATAACTATTAACAATCGTTACAATAACACTGCTATTACTACAACAATCGTTACACAACATTTCTTAAAGTACCTGAATTAGTATTGTCCACAATAGGGACACTGGACAAAAGGACGGCCAGAATAATAATTATGTGGGGTGGGGGAGGAAGGGGGTGGCTGTCACAGCTTGGTCCACAACTGAAGTGGCGTCGATGGACGAGCGGTTAGGTTGCAGGGTTTGGGATCATGAGATCCCCGGTTCGAATCCGGGCAAAGCTAGATCCGACGTTGTGCTCTTTGGGAAAGACACTAAACACGCATTTCATTTCCCCCACTCTACCCAGCTGCAAATGGGTACAAGCACTAACCTGGGAATAAAAACCTGCGTCCAACTAACGTCCTGGCCAGGAGGTGATTATTACTTGTTACGCTTGACGCTACAGAAACCGGGTTAAGTTTTGCTCTATTGGGTCGTAACGGCCTTGGCGTAACTTTAATTTACTTCTTCAACTGGGGTAAACATCGCTCGGGGTTATTGGTAGGATATTTATAATTTTCCCCAGTCTGCCCTGTAAACAGCCAAAGGACCTTTAACATGCGCAAAGTGGTGTTATCTACTACACAGGGGACCTCGTTTACATCACATGTCTCTGACAGGACTAGACGTCCCTCTACGTACCTGAATCAGAAGGGGTGGCTTTTACTCCAAAAATTAAAAAAAACCATCGGGAAAATTGTTCATCTGTTGGGCACGAACCCAAGGTGATTTAACTCATGACCACCAAGTCGCCACGTCGAAAGGGACAAATATGAATTTGTGAATTTGCTCGGGTTGATAAATTCAAGATTTATATCACATGAAGTTCTGCTTCTGTTAGACTTAACATGTTTTTCATTATACGAAGGTCAAAACATGGAATAATTATTGAATTAACAGTTCAAAACAAAACAAAATACAAAGGTGTCAATCCTTTAAAAAAAAATTGCCGTTGATGTGGAGCTCTATAATTTAAAATGTGTGTATGTCGAATGACAAATAGCGTTGTTCTTATTGACTACTGTGTGTTCAGTCCTTATTAAACTCCATGATTGTATTAAGATGTATAGGACATTTAAAGGACAAATGACCTATATAGCCTCTGACAGGATATTGTAAGTAAAGACAGGAACTAAACATTGTAACTTCATAGTAGGATTAAAACGAGGACATACAAAGTAACAGTAAATTTCCTTCAAGGCCGTCGCGACCTATAGGCCGGAGCGTATCCCGGTTTCAAGAGCGCACAGCGGAACAAGTGATAAAAATCACCCCGCCAAGGGGTCCCTGGGGAACTCGCAGCTTTCACACGCTTTCGATGATCCCCTGGCCATGACTCTAGTTTGACGCAGGCTTTGCTCCCAAACTAGTGCTTTGTACGTCATTCGCACCTGGGTAGAGTGGGGGAAATGCGTGTTAAGTGTCTTCCCCAATGAACACCAACGTCTGACCTAACTTTTCTAGGATTCGAAATCGGGATCTCATGATCCCTAGTCGGGCAGCCACAACTATTCGGCCACATACGGCACAATTACCAAGGAATAAACAGCAAAAACAAAGAAACAAACCCAAAGACAACTTGGGACACCAAACGGAATTGAACTCACGACCGTTGCGTCCGTACCCATCGTATCGGTACTCATCGTGTCGGTACTCATCGTGTCGGTACTCATCGTGTCGGTACTCATCGTGTCGGTACTCATCGTGTCGATACTCATCGTGTCGGTACTCATCGTGTCGATACTCATCGTGTCGGTACTCATCGTGTCGGTACTCATCGGTACTCATGGTGTCGGTACTCATCGTGTCGGTACCCATCGTGTCGGTACTCATCGTGTCCGTACCCATCGTGTCGTACTCATCGTGTCAGTACTCATCCTGTCGATACCATCGATCGTGTCGGTACTCATCCTGTCGATACTCATCGTGCCAGTACCCATCATGTCGGTACTCATCCTGTTGATACTCATCGTGTCGGTACCCATCGTGTCGGTGCTCATCGTGCCAGTACCCATCGTGTCGGTACTCATCGTGCCAGTACCCATCGTGTCGGTACTCATCCTATCGATACTCGTCGTGCCAGTACCCATCATGTCGATACTCATCGTGCCAGTACTCATCGTGTAGGTACCCATCCTGTCGATACTCATCGTGCCAGTATCCATCATGTCGGTACTCATCGTGCCAGTACCCATCATGTCGGTACTCATCGTGTCAGTACCCATCGTGTCGGTACTCATCGTGCCAGTACCCATCGTGTCGGTACTCATCGTGCCAGTACCCATCATGTCGGTACTCATCGTGCCAGTACCCATCATGTCGGTACTCATCCCAGTACCCATCATGTCGGTACTCATCGTGCCAGTACCCATCGTGTCGGTACTCATCCTGTCGATACTCATCGTGCCAGTACCCATCGTCGGTACTCATCGTCGATACTCATCGTAGTACTCATCGTGGTACTCATCGTGCCAGTACTCATCGTGTCGGTACTCATCCTGTCGATACCCATCGTGCCAGTACCCATCGTGTCGGTACCCATCGTGTCGGTACTCATCGCGTCGGTACTCATCGCGTAAGTACTCATCGCGTCAGTACCCATTGTGTCGGTACTCATCGCTTCGCGTCAGTACCCATTGTGTCGGTACTCATCGCTTAAGTACTCATCGCGTCAGTACCATTGTGTCGGTACTCATCGCTTAAGTACTCATCGCGTCAGTACCCATCGTGTCGGTACTCATCGCGTCCGTACCCATCGTGTCGGTATTCATCGTGACGATACCCATCGTGTCGGTACTCATCACGTCGTTATTCATCACGTTAGTACCCATCGTGTCGGTATTCATCACGTCAGTACCCATCACGTCGGTACTCATCGCGTCCGTACCCATAGTGTCAGTATTCATCATGGCGATATCCATCGTGTCGGTACCCATTACGTCGGTATTCATCACGTCAGTACCCATCACGTCGATACTAATCGCGTCAGTACCCATTACGTCGGTACTCATCACGTCAGTACCCATCACGTCGGTACTCATCACGTCAGTACCCATCCATCAATCGCGTCAGTACCCATCACGTCGGTACTCATCACGTCAGTACCCATCACGTCGGTACTCATCACGTCAGTACCCATCACGTCGGTACTCATCACGTCAGTACCCATCACGTCGGTACTCATCACGTCAGTACCCATCACGTCGGTACTCATCACGTCAGTACCCATCACGTCGGTACCAATCATCGTCGGTACTCATCACGTCAGTACCCATCACGTCGGTACTCATCGGCTCGACATCCATCGCGTCGGTACTCATCGCGTCGGTATCTATCGTGTCGGTATTCATCGTGTCGATACCCATCGTGTCGATGCTCATTGTGTCGATGCTCATCATGTCAGCACTCATCGCGTAGGTATTCATCGCGTTGGTACTCATCATGTCGGTACTCATCGCGTAGGTATCCATCGCGTTGGTATCGATCGTGTCGGTACTCAACGTGTCGATAGTCATCACGTCGATACCCATTGTGTCGGTTCTCATTGTGTCGGTACTCATCACGTCGGTATCCGTAACATCGTTACTAACCATGTCGGTATTCGTCGTGTCGATACCAGTCGTGTCGGTATACATTGCGTCGATACCCATCGTGTCGGTATCGTGTCGGTACATTGCGTCGATACCCATGGTGTCGGTACTCATCGTATAGATACCCATCGTGTCGATACCCATCGTGTCGGTACCCATCGTGTCGATACCCATCGTATAAATACCCATCGTGTCGGTACTCATCGTATAGATACCCATCGTGGTACGTGTACTCATCGTGGCGATACTCATCGTGTCGATACCCATCGTGTCGATACCCATCGTGTCGGTACTCATCGTATAGATACCCATCGTGTCGGTACTCGTATAGATATCCATCGTGTCGATACTCATCGTATAGATACCCATCGTGTCGATACCCATCGTGTCGATACCCATCGTGTCGGTACTCATCGTATAGATACCCATCGTGTCGGTATTCATCGTATAGATACCCATCGTGTCGATATTCATCGTATAGATACCCATCGTGTCGATATTCATCGTATAGATACCCATCGTGTCGGTATTCATCGTATAGATACCCATCGTGTCGATATTCATCGTATAGATACCCATCGTGTCGATATTCATCGTATAGATACCCATCGTGTCGATATCGTATAGATACCCATCGTGTCGATATTCATCGTATAGATACCATCATTCATCGTATAGATACCCATCGTGTCGATATTCATCGTATAGATATCGGTCGATATTCATCGTATAGATACCATCGTGTCGATATTCATCGTATAGATACCCATCGTGTCGATATTCATCGTATAGATACCCATCGTGTCGATACCCATCGTGTCGATATTCATCGTATAGATACCCATCGTGTCGGTATTCATCGATAGATACCCATCGTGTCGATATTCATCGTATAGATACCCATCGTGTCGGTATTCATCGTATAGATACCCATCGTGTCGATATTCATCGTATAGATTCACCCATCGTGTCGATATTCATCGTATAGATACCCATCGTGTCGGTATTCATCGTATAGATACCCATCGTATCGATATTCATCATAGATACCCATCGTGTCGGTATTCATCGTATAGATACCCATCGTGTCGATATTCATCGTATCGATATTCATCGTACCCATCGTGTCGATATTCATCGTATAGATACCCATCGTGTCGATATTCATCGTATAGATACCCATCGTGTCGATATTCATCGTATAGATACCCATCGTGTCGGTATTCATCGTATAGATACCCATCGTGTCGGTATTCATCGTATAGATACCCATCGTGTCGGTATTCATCGTATAGATACCCATCGTGTCGGTATTCATCGTATAGATACCCATCGTGTCGATATTCATCGTATAGATACCCATCGTGTCGATACCCATCGTGTCGATATTCATCGTATAGATCGGTATTCATCGTATAGATACCCATCGTGTCGATACCCATCGTGTCGATATTCATCGTATAGATATTCATTCATCGTATAGATACCCATCGTGTCGGTATTCATCGTATAGATACCCATCGTGTCGATATTCATCATACCCATCGTGTCGGTATCGTCCCATCGTGTCGGTATTCATCGTAGATACCCATCGTGTCGGTAGTCATCGTATCAATACTCATCGGGTCCATACTCATCGCTTCGATACCCATCGTGTCGGTAGTCACCATATCAGTACTCATTGCGCCTCATGGACTTCAGCTACTTTTACATTTTGTTAGATACATTCAAAACTGTAATAAAAGAACCATACTTCATGGAAATGAACATTGATTTAACGCTAATAGAGCGGTGTGGGTCATCGTCGCTTAATGTGTTTATAATTCTAGATCAAGACATTAGTGTATCTGGCCACTCACCCAAAAATTCTATTCGTATTTAATATCGGATAGTATGTCCACACTGCTGAGGTGGAAAGCCAAACCGTCCCGAGTATATCTGTGAGTAATTTTTAAACTCACTAATGTGCGTTTGTGGAAGAACACTTTTTGCATTAGACGTAAATGTTTGCATTAGGAATTTCTTCTCACTGTGTCAAGATTGTCTAAACGACGACGAGATTTAATGATATTAAAGCCATTGGCTTGTTGATGGTTGCAAAATCTTTAGTCTAGACGCTCACATGGCAACTTAGGTTGTGCAACTGTTTAGTCGCCCAAGTGTAAACAATGAAATAAAGAAGCACCTCACGCACAGGCAACTCCAGTTTCTGGCGACTAAAAAGTTTATGTTTTGCCACAACTTGCCGGGCGACTAAACGGTTGCGCAATTAAAGTTGCCCTGTGCGCGCCTAGCCTTATAGCCACTGTTACACAGCATTTTTAATGTTCAAAGGAATACCGTTTCCGATATTCGTGCAACATTTGGGTTCTTTCGTTCGTGTTCATTGACCATGAAATTGAGGCAAATCGTGAATTTCGTTTTAAGGAGAGGAGTGACCGAAGCGTTTGGAGGTGATCCATTTTACTTGAGTTGTTTTCGTCCTTATTTGGGGTTTTTGGTTAGCGTGAAAAAAAAAAAGAAATCTTACACATCGACTAGTCTATCATGATGATATCACAATATCTGATAGCTTTCGTCTCTGTGGCACAATGGCAAAACGGTAAAAAAAAACAAATACTACACAGAACCGATACGCAGTGACATCGTTTCCATGGGTATATAATTACAGTTGTAGATCTACCTATCAGATGCAATCAGAGAAAATTATTGGGAGAAACCAGAAGAAATTAAAAGCTTTGAAGATACCGGAAGTCGAAGATTTCCATAGTCGGGCACACCATCGTAATTTCATCAGTAAGCGAAATGAATGATAAGTGAATATATTATAAGTGAGCATATCATAATCTCAAAAAACTAAATATACAAAAAAATTGTAAAATCATGGAAAATAAAATTGTCATACCTTGATTTATTGACTGCCACAGAATAAATGTGAAAAAAAAAGCTCGGTTGAAAAGAATTCACTCACGATAACACACCAAAAAAGAAAACGCCAGTAAAATAAACACAATAGGGCTAGTTGCTCCAATAGTTTGTCTTTGAAACAGTCGTTCTCTGCACATTAGATTCTATCCTCTATAGACTTCGAATTTTATTTCTATTTATTCGGTTTTCATATGGCTATGTTACAAAGGTTCATTTAGTACTCAAAGTGAGCTATGACATCAAGCCTGGCGTGGGACTGCACAGTAAAACCGGTTGCTACTCACCGAAGCATTCTGAAACCTGCAGCTTTGAACACAGTACAAGAGGTCACGTGATACAGCAAAAACAAAGACGAAAGGAAACAAACCTTGAAAGGGGGGGGAGGTGGTGCCGAGGAGGGGGGTGTTATTGTTGTGGTTTTTTGTTTGGGGTATGTAGTTTTGTTTTGTTTTTGTTTTGCTGGTTGTGTTGTTGTTGCTGTTGTTGTTGTTTTTGTTGTTGTTGTTGGTAGGGTTTTTTTTTTCTTTTTTTTTATATCTATTGACATTTCATTCACAAAATATAACAATGCTCACATTTCATAAACATTTCGTGTGAAGATATTATTTCAGCTATTTAAGTATTTATTGTGAAAATGAATATAATAATTCTTCAAACACTTTTATTTAAATTAAATCTATTTATCAAAGTCAACTTGTTTTGAATGAATACATTTACAACTAAACAAATAAAGGGCAAACAGAAAATGACATTCGTTGCAGATTTGTAATCATCTGAAAATTACAAAATATAAGAGAATTTTAATTTGAAAAGGTATGCATATCATAGGCAATACAAGTCATGGGCTCCAAAACTTGGTTCGTCTCCATTTGGATTTTTATTATAAATCAAAGATTCAATGTTTTGAAGATCAACCGACTAAGATGTGGTAGTAATGTCAGAATGTTCTGCACGAGTTCTCCATATTTGTAGTCCTCCAAAATCGAGATCGTCTGGTATTGCCAATTTCGCAGATGTCGTTGTTGCATTTTCGCATATGGACCATCGTCTGTACTGTTCTGTACGATGAAGTTTGTTATCCTTTGATAGGCAACGCAATACTCGATGTTGAGATCAGCAATCTATGCAAGAATATCATGTGTTATGTGACGAGAAGCTAGAACAGCAAAAATAATCAAATAAAGTTTTCAAGTACGTAAGCAAAAGAATGTATTTTATGAGAAAACTTCATAAATTTTAAATTGATAAAATTTTAATAAGACTTTTCTATTAAATTTGCATAAAGAATATTATAATTTTTAGTATAACAGCATGTGTTGCAAGAGATAGCTTGTGTGATTACTGCAACGACCTTGTTGATGTTCCATGTCTGAGTTTTCATCATTTCACCACGTGTCCTTGTGTTTTCTCTGTCGTCCTCAGTCTCACTATCTTTCCGTCGTGATAGATGTGTCAGAAATGTGAATATAGATCTATCTTCTTCTCGCTTTGTTCTCTTTCTGACGCCGTGTCGTCTTGGTGGATTGATTCACTGATTGTGTTTCCGATGCTAAATGTGTCGTGAAGGGGCGATGTTATGGTTGACCCATTGAAATCAATGGATAGCACTGCCCACGCTCTGTGTTATCAATGGATAGCACGTTATGAATGCCCACACTCTGGGTTATAAATGGATAGCACTGCCCACACTCTGAGTTATAAATGGATAGCACTGCCCACACTCTGAGTTATAAATGGATAGCACTGCCCACACTCTGTGTTATGAATGGATAGCACTGCCCACACTCTGAGTTATGAATGGATAGCACTGCCCACACTCTGAGTTATAAATGGATAGCACTGCCCACACTCTGAGTTATGAATGGATAGCACTGCCCACACTCTGAGTTATGAATGGATAGCACTGCCCACACTCTGGGTTATTAATGGATAGCACTACCCACACTCACTGCCCACACTCTGGGTTGTGAATGGATAGCACTGCCCACGCTCTGGGTTATGAATGGATAGCACTGCCCACACTCTGTGTTATGAATGGATAGCACTGCCCACACTCTGGGTTATGAATGGATAGCACTGCCCACACTCTGTGTTATGAATGGATAGCACTGCCCACACTCTGGGTTATGAATGGATAGCACTGCCCACACTCTGTGTTATCAATGGATAGCACTGCCCACACTCTGTCATGAATGGATAGCACTGCCCACACTCTGTGTTATGAATGGATAGCACTGCCCACACTCTGTGGTTATGAATGGATAGCACTGCCCACACTCTGGGTTATGAATGGATAGCACTGCACTGCCACATTCTGTGTTATGAATGGATAGCACTGCCCACACTCTGTGTTATCAATGGATAGCACTGCCCACGCTCTGTGTTATGAATGGATAGCACTGCCCACACTCTGGGTTATGAATGGATAGCACTGCCCACACTCTGGGTTATGAATGGATAGCACTGCCCACACTCTGTGTTATGAATGGATAGCACTATCTCACTGCCCACACTCTGGGTTATGATATTTTTTCCGAAGTTTGTTTGTCGGGTAGGATTTTTGTTTTTTATTTTGCCTGGACTGCCCTGTAAACAGTCGAGGGATCTTTAACGTGTACAGAGTGTTGTGATCTGTAAACGGGACCTCCTTTTTATCGTCCGTCTCCGATGAGACTAGGTGTCGATCCAGCTACTTGGACCAGGGGGTAGATTATGCTCGAAAAAACAGGAGAAACTTTTTCAACCGTTTGCGGGGCTCGAACCCACTTACTTCTTGGTTGAGAGGCAGACACCTTGCCTCTGGACTACCGAGTCCCTTCTCGTCTGACGTTTGTTAACTGGCATATTGATGTCGTTTAACCACAAAAGAAACTTGAAATCATAAATGGACGAGAGCTCGTAAATCCACGATTTGTCCTAGGTTTTGTTTTTAGGCTTCAGGTAAAAAATTAATTAATTAATAAAGAGTGCATTTCAATTAAATATGACCGTTTACTACGAGTCTTTAGTGATGGATATTCGATTGTTTGTTTCATTGAATTATACCCTGTCCACCATTGCTGTGATCTCAGGGGGAATTAAAAGGAAACAGCAAGATGAAAGATAAGTGAAAGAAGGAAAGGAAGAAAGAAGTAAGACCTACCAGCACCGCCGCCAACCGCCTGCGACAGACGGACAGAAAGTCAGACAGTTATAGTTAAAAAACGAAGTCTCTGACTTAAGCCCTGTTAAAATTGGTGTTCCTTGGGCTAGCTAAATTTCATACGTTTATTCTTTCTAACTTTAACTTTTGTCCTTTAGCATGGCACTTCTGCTCAAAATCATATATAAGGAAATAAGAAAAAATTCATCAACGAACTCTTAGATTTATATACAATGACTATAGTAATACATACAAAAATCTCTTGAAGATTGCACAAATTCCCAACCCTGAAGTGGAAAGAATGCGAGAGCTATGGCCATTGAAACTTTCAAAATTGTGTATAAGTCATTGCCATCCTGTCTCCAAGATTTGATATCATTTAAAGAAAGGGTTTATAATTTCAGATATACAAATATAGTTAATGTCCCTAAACTTAGAACCATTGCTTTTGGAAAACAATCATTTAGATATGCTGCTGCAATTCTGTGAAACAAATTACCTGAACATTTAAGATCTAAAACAAATTGTAATCATAATTCGATGTTGAATAGTAAAGATTGTCATTGTGTCATTTGTTCTATATGATTGTGTAATTATATTTCTTTGTTTAACTGTAGATTATTACAAACTATATTCTTCAACCCATCTTATTTAGCAGTTTGGTAATATTTTCTATTGAAATGTCGGTGAAAACTCTATCAGATTTATTAAGTTATTTCCTTTGATATAACCTGCTTGTCTCTATTTGTTATGTATGATGTTACCGACAATAAAGATGGGTTTTTCTGTTTTCGATTTGAATTGAATGCATTAATAGGGCAATTGGAATTATTTGAATTATTTATAGATGTGTTTCACATATTATGGATGTAAACATGTTTCTTACACTGTGTAACATTGTTAATCGACCCTTACTAGTCCATGTAGGCCCATCCTGTCTTCAAATGTAATGTTGTCTGACGCTACCTTTGCATTCACACCTCCCATGACTATCATTATATCTCTTTTTGAAAGTTACGATGCTTTGAATGTGGTTGTAGTATTCTTCCCCGGTGTCTGCTTTACTTTCTTTGGTGTCTGCTTTACTTTCTTTGGTGTCTGCTTTATTTTCTTTGATGTCTGCTTTACTTTCTTTGGTGTCTGCTTTACTTTCTTTGGTGTCTGCTTCACATTCTTTGGTGTCTGCTTCACTTTCTTTGGTGTCTGTTTACTTTCTTTGGTGTCTGCTTCACTTTCTTTGGTGTCTGCTTCACTTTCTTTGGTGTCTGTTTTATCTTATTTGGGACTTCATAATTTCTTTTGTCTTTACTTTCTTTGGTGTCTGCTTCATTTTCTTTGGTGTCTGCTGTACTTCCTTTGGTGTCTGCTTTACTTTCTTTGGTGTCTGCTTCACTATATTTGGTGTTTGCTTCACTTTCTTTTGGTGTTTGTTTCACTTTCTTTAGTGTCTGTTTCACTTTCTTTCGGTGTCTGCTTTACTTTTTTGGT
>JAXRKP010000082.1:500000-512500 GCA_037039925.1 Doris montereyensis | reverse complement strand
ATTCCAGACACAATGTAGCATTCCAGACACAATGGTGCATTCCAGACACAATGTTGCATTCTAGACACAATGTTGTATTCCAGACACAATGTTGTTATTCCAGACACAATGTTGCATTCTAGACACAATGTTGTATTCCAGACACAACGTTGCATTCAGACACAATGTTGTATTCCAGACACAATGTAGCATTCCAGACACACTGTAGCATTCCAGACACAATGTAGCATTCCAGACACAATGGTGCATTCCAGACACAATGTTGCATTCTAGACACAATGTTGTATTCCAGACACAATGTTGTATTCCAGACACAATGTTGCATTCCAGACACATCTGTTGCTTCCAGACACAACGTTGCATTCCAGACACAATGTTGCATTCCAGACACACTGTAGCATTCCAGACACACTGTGAAATTCCAGGACACACTGTAGCATTCCAGACACAATGTAGCATTCCAGACACAATGTAGCATTCCAGACACAATGTAGCATTCCAGACACAATGTAGCATTCCAGACACAATGTAGCATTCCAGACACAATGTAGCATTCCAGACACACTGTAGCATTCCAGACAGAATGTAGCATTCCAGATTCCAGACACACTATAGCATTCCAGACACAATGTAGCATTCCAGACACAATGTTGCATTCCAGATACACTCACACTAATAAAAACGTTATTAATATTGGGAATTGTTTAATTTTCAATTCAATCATTTACAGAAGTTATTTCCTCAAACAAATACGTGTTTTAGGCTTTTTTCAAGTCTTTAAGACTCAGGTAAAGCATTCCATATTTGTGGTCCAATTTTCTCAAAACTTCTTCTATCCCTAAAACATTTCAAGCAAGTTTTTGGAATTGTCAATGCTTTAGAATTTTGAGATATTTGTGCACGAGGTCGTTGATGCGGAAGAGCAGACTTTGAATGCAGATTGTAGAAGCAAACTGTATAAATTTGTAACAAGAAAAAGAATACTAACTAATAACTTTGCACAGCCAATGAGATGCTTACAAAAAAGTTTGTCAGTTCACCACAATTTATATTTTTTTTGTCTCGTCATTATCCTTATGGGGCTTCTCTGTTCATATTGGCATGTGTTTTTCTTTCATCAGATACTTTGATGGACAGTGGCGTCGGTGGCCAAGCGGTTAGACTGCTGGTCTGTGGATCATGAGGTCCCGAGTTCGAATCCTAGCAAAGCCCGGTAGGACGTTGCTTTCTTGAGAAAAAACACTTAACACACATTTTCCACACTTTACCCAGGTAAAAAATAGGTACAAGCACTAGCTAAATAGTAAAAGCATATGCCAAACCAGCGTACTGGTCAGCATGTGATTTTTTGCCACCTGTTCCGCCTCACGTTATAGAAACCACCAATTACAAGCTCCTGCTCTATGGGTCTTAAAACCCTTGAAAGAACTTTCTCTAATGCACAGCTCACCGTTGATGCCGGAAGACCGGAAAGTCATTAGTCTTACGTCGTTGGGAGTGAATAAATATGGCTCTGTAGTCACTTTCAATTCACCATTCATGAAAGGCCGTGGAGCAAGGCAAGCAATCATTGTGGTGTAGAAGTTAAGACGTTGCATGCAATAGCAAGCAATAGATTGCAGTCCGTCTTCGATCCTATTTTTGTGAGTTTGTTTTGGGGGGGATTTCCGGTGGAGGTTCTTTCTATGGGGGAGGGGCGGGGTGGAAACAACATTTGTGCTACCTTGTCGATGTTCGTAAAGGGTTTTCGAAGTCCAACTGCCACATTTGGAGCACAGATCAATGGTGGTACTCATTATTCACCACAAGGACGCAGAATAGATTAAAGCTATACTTAGATTTAGAAAATAACATGTAAGGAACGGACGATGCCGCGGACACGACAGTCTGTTATAATAACATTATAGTTATCAAATCATTATCATTATCAGTCTATGTTTTCATATAATTATAAGTAGTATCATGAAAGTAACAATAAATATTATTTTAATATATATTATATTTCAATAATTATTTAATGAAAGATATTTAAAATACACAAAGAAGAAATAACGAAGAAATTAATATTCAGGACTCGAGCATTCTTCGTGTACAGTTATTGATTCTGCATAATTTATTATCAAATTAGAATTTTTGGACACAATTTTGATACAAATTTAGAAAATGTTTTTTTTATTTATTAAATTGTCTCAGTGGTACATCACTAGCAGCCGAGACCTCCAGCTTTTGATCCATCTCCCCTGAGACTAAAATCCAGATCATGTCTATCCAAGGCTTAAAAATGCATTTGTAAAAATGGGCTGTTTTGAGAACGTCTTTGTGTACAATGCCCTCTGGTGAGATGGAATGATGAAAATGTGATGATCCTGCATGGTGTGCGATGAGCGAATACAAAAATATCCCATTCATTAGATTCCACATCCTTATTTGAATAGAATACTATCGGTTTGACAATGTTGGTTTTAGATTTGGATTACTCATCACACATTCATGATAGAATATTATGTAAAACCAGATACATGTATCCAGAAAACACTAAGTCATTATATTATTATGTCAGGTAATAATCAATGCAAGGTTTCCTGTCTATACTCTTCCCATTCCTCATCTTGGAATGCGTCTTTGCAAAATGACTTTGCTCCCATCTAGGTTATTGGTAGCGTTAGAATAATGAGGATGAGACTTACGGTGCTGAAAAGTCCGCTGTTGAAGAAGAGCGTGAACCAACCCCAAGTTTGAAGCACGAATTGGCAGTAGATCGGCGCCACTAGATTGAGGGCAATGCTAGAAGTCATTAACAGGCCATAGTTGGTGGTGAAATGCTTTTGCGCCGAAAAGCTTCAGTGTGATGACGGCGAAATTAGAAAAAATCCACCGTCCAAGGAGGTTATAAGCAACGACCAAAAATAGAAAAGCATAGAGCTGACAATTGGTGTGAAATAATAGAAGGAGAAGGCCAATGCTAGACTTGACGCAAACGTTATTATTATATATTTTGCTCCGAATCTGTCGATCAACATTCCCCAGAGGAGTTTGGTCACGCCTGCTACAATTGCCAGAGCTGTTCCCAGATTGGCTAAAAAATGGTCATTTTTTATATAAACTTGACCAAATATTTTGTAGTAGTTAGCATGAACGACAAATCCTATCTCAGTAATAGCCAAGGCAATCCAAAGCACGTAGAACGTTTTGGTACGCAGCACTTCAGTTGGTGTGTAAGTCAAAACGTTTTCATCGTCCGAGACTTCCCGCTTGTCATTAGTGCTTCCGTCCTCATTTTGGGAAGTGACGTCATCGAGGTTGCAATCACTGGAGCCGGTCTTGTTTTGGTCAAAAGACGAAGGCTTGGCCACCACCAAAGTAAAATAGCCAATCAGATGGAAGGTCAGATAGAAAACGCCAAGTACCAAATAGGCCGACGGCACATTTTGGACGATGGCTGTATTGGTGAAATACTTGGCTGGGCCTAGTTGAAGATCGGGAACTTTGTTTTCGGGGTTGACGTAGAAGCTTACCAGCTGGTTGACTAGTGCGCTGCCTACATTTCCAGACAGCGACACAGTAGCTGAGAATGCTCCAAAATGTTTATCGGTGCAGTCGATGATGTAGAGCATGACCATAGCGTAAATCAAACCGTTGCCGATGCCCCCAAGTAAACCCTGTGTGACGTTTAAGGCCTGCAGAGAATGTTGAACGCTGAAATAACTGACGAATAAACCACTGTCGATTATTACGATTCCCAAGGCCATCGTCAGCTTACGACCCAGATATTTGGCCACAGTCTCTGCGATGATTAAAGTCAGGCCCCAGGATATCATGAAGGCTGACAATAACCATGGCAACTCCAGTGAGCCTTCAATGATGTTCGTCATCCGCATGTAGGACTGAATGTAGACTGCCATGTTGCCCCAATACCAAAGCAAGGCATTGGGAACGCACATTAAGAATGCACCAATCAGTGTTGTCACTTTGAACCAGCACTGCGCTTTTCTCCTCATCATAGGTTTGTCTGAAACAAAGACAACAACAAAGAAAGTTCAGTTCTTTATGTCAAAGGAATACAACAGGAATACAACGTTACTGTCATCAGTCCTCACTATACCTCACCTTTGTTCCAGAGAATAGAACAAAGATCAAGACATAGGCTTCTTCTTCTTCTTCTTCTTCTTCTTCTTCTTCTTCTTCTTCTTCTTCTTCTTCTTCTTCTTCTTCTTCTTCTTCTTCTTCTTCTTCTTCTTCTTCTTCTTCTTCTTCTTCTTCTTCTTCTTCTTCTTCTTCTTCTTCTTCTTCTTCTTCTTCTTCTTCTTCTTCTTCTTCTTCTTCTTCTTCTTCTTCTTCTTCTTCTTCTTCTTCTTCTTCTTCTTCTTCTTCTTCTTCTTCTTCTTCTTCTTCTTCTTCTTCTTCTTCTTCTTCTTCTTCTTCTTCTTCTTCTTCTTCTTCTTCTTCTTCTTCTTCTTCTTCTTCTTCTTCTTCTTCTTCTTCTTCTTCTTCTTCTTCTTCTTCTTCTTCTTCTTCTTCTTCTTCTTCTTCTTCTTCTTCTTCTTCTTCTTCTTCTTCTTCTTCTTCTTACGACTTCTTCTTCTTCTTCTTCTTCTTCTTCTTCTTCTTCTTCTTAAAGACTTCTTCTTCTTCTTTGGCTTCTTCTTCTTCTTCTTCCTTTCTTCTTCTTCTTCTTCTTCTTCTTCTTCTTCTTCT
Source organism: Doris montereyensis (assembly GCA_037039925.1). Taxonomy (NCBI): domain Eukaryota; kingdom Metazoa; phylum Mollusca; class Gastropoda; order Nudibranchia; family Dorididae; genus Doris; species Doris montereyensis. The sequence continues at coordinate 507,805 of JAXRKP010000082.1, read as the reverse complement.
TTCTTCTTCTTCTTCTTCTTCCTTCTTCTTTTCTTCTTCTTCTTCTTCTTTTTCTTCTTTTTTCTTCTTCTTCTTCTTCTTCTTCTTCTTCTTCTTCTTCTTCTTCTTCTTCTTCTTCTTCTTCTAACCCTACGTCCCAAACCCTAAACTGCAGGGCCAGACGGCTCTGTGCCGGGAGTCACCACCTTAGTCGTCATGTAGACGTCTCTTAGTCTTACGACACGCTAGCATTACGTCAGCCCTATTCTAAACCTCCGTGCCGCGAGATGCACGGTTAAAGACAGAGGCATGTTCATTAAATTTGGCAGAACCAAATATATATCTAAGAGGAGGAGAGGGGAAGGGCAACGAAAAATAGATCAATGTCTAGACAATTTATAAAACAAATTATGAATAGCTTCGAAACGTCTCCTTTATGTCTCTACTGCAATAAAAAATTAAAAAATAAAAATTAATAAAGTTAAAATCCCATACTCTTCTTGTTGAATAACCAGCAGTAGAGTCTTGATTTTGTTTTGTCTGTGTGGTAAGTTACCATTGTTTTGTTTTCCACACCGCATCTACTCCCAACAAGTCTGTGTGTATAGATCTAACTACATATGTCGACAGGAGAGCTAGAAAAGCTTGTCTGGAGGTGGAATCGAACACCGGCCTTCTGGATGGTAGCCAGACGCCTCTACCGACTGAGCTAGCAGCTCCTCTTTCTACTTTGATATCACATGAACATTCATTTTTTACCATTAAATCTAATTATAGTTATAATTTGTAGCAAGAAAGTCAAAGTCTTAGGTGCAATCTACCAGATTTTTGTTGTATGAATAGGTCTGTCCGGTATAAATAGATATCATAATCTAGCTAATGACAGGACATTCCCAAACATCTGTGACGTACTCCTTCGAAAAGCAGATTGTATTCCTTTTTCTGAAAATAGACCCGCATTCTCCAATAAATTAATACGCTTTCATTTTTAAGGGACGGGCCCCAGCATTGTAGACCTAGAAAATTTGAACGTGAATCTAGAGTAAGGAATATAATAAAGCGCTAGATCTTTCTTCAAGGCCTAGTTTCATTTCGGATAGAAGATTAAGTCTACACAAGACTTCAATCTAGATCTAGAACCTTATATAAATTTAAGATATATATGTAGATTCATCGAGATCAAGGGTTCGGAAAACTGCAGGTCAGGACCCCCCCCCCCCCTTCGCTAGAGGTCATGGGCCCTTTTCAAGGGGTCATGGAGTATGTACATTCAGCTGGCCGGAACGGGGCTTTGTTAATAAACATTGATAATTAGTCAATAATGATAAATATTATCTTGTTATTGATCTCGCTGCTGTGATTAACCATCTGAATTTCAACTAATGATATGTTGATATTAGACATTAGTAAGTTTTCATAAGACTTTTAAAGGTGGTGGTATGGTTGGCTGGGTACAAATTAAAGGTGGTGGTATGGTTGGCTGGGTACAAATTAAAGGTGGTGGTATGGTTGGCTGGGTACAAATTAAAGGTGGTGGTATGGTTGGCTGGGTACAAATTAAAGGTGGTGGTATGGTTGGCTGGGTACAAATTAAAGGTGGTGGTATGGTTGGTTGGGTACAAATTAAAGGTGGTGGTATGGTTGGCTGGGTACAAATTAAAGGTGGTGGTGGATTTAAACCTGAACACCTAGCGGGACACTTTAGTAAACGGTACTAAAAGGAATAACCAATCACGGAATATGACGCCATGAGCACTGTCTTTTCCTTCGTGTGTAAAGGATTTGAACTCGTTTGGTCTTCCATGATGGTCATCGATCGATGACTCATTGGTTTAAAGTATGTACAGATCTACTCCTTATTAAACTCTTGTGAAATGACATTTAAAACAATTAAGGCATTTAGTCGATCTTCCTTTCAAATTGACACATACATGGCCATGTATGCATATTGTATGTGTGTTTGTATGTCAGTATGTATGTGTATGTGTGTAGGTATGTGTATGTGTATGTGTGTATGTATGTATGTATCTAATTATGTATGTGTATATGAGTATGTATGTATGTATGCATTGTATGTGTATGTATGTATTTGTATGTGTGTATGTATGTATGTATGTATGTATGTATGTGTATGTGTGTATGTAGACATGTATGTGTGTGTATGTGTGTATGTATGTATGTATGTATGTATGTATGTATGTATGTATGTATGTATGTATGTATGTATGTATGTATGTATGTATGTATGTATGTATGTATGTATGCATGCATGTATGAATATTTTTTTCCTAGTCTACACTCAATTAAAAAGAAATAAAATCTATACGCATGTTTTTGTTCCCATTTTTACACTCCATTCTTAACGAAGTTGTTTGAAATGAATATTGACTACCTCATGGCGTGTGTAGATCAGGCGTTCAAGTTCAAAGTTCGTGGCAGCTCATTTCGCTTTGGGTTTATCAAATCATGAGGGTAACAGCAGGGCATTGAAAGGGGTGTCACTGTTAATCTGTTGCTTGAATAAGCACGTACTGTTTTTATTAGCAACGTGATGAGCTCTCGCATTGTCATGCTGGAGTGTCTACAGCTGTGGATTGATCTGAAACAGGGGTACAACGTGAATCTGTAGACTTTCCTGGCCATATGTTGTGTTAGTACTGTCGAAAACATGCAAAACCTGTCCTATATCTGCTATTGATTCCGGGGGGACTCGGTAGTCTAGAGGCGAGTACGCTTGACAACTTTTTCACGAGTTTTTCGAGCAAAAAACTACCCCCCCCGGCCCCACCCCCTGGTCCCGGTAGTTTAAAGGATGTTCCGTGTGCAGATCACAACACTATGTGCACGTTTTAAAGATCCCTTAAACTACCGCACAAAAATACCAAAAACACTGAGATCATCTTAGTCGTCTCTCTCTCTCTCTCTCTCTCTCTCTCTCTCTCTCTCTCTCTCGCTCTCTCTCTCTCTCTCTCTCTCTCTCTCTCTCTCTCTCTCTCTCTTTCCTCTCTTCTCTCTCTCTCTCTCTCTCTCTCTCTCTCTCTCTCTCTCTTCTCTCTCTCTCTCTCTACCTCTCACTCTCTCTCTCTCTCTCTCTCTCTCTCTCTCTCTCTCTCTCTCTCTCTCTCTCTCTGTCTCTCTCTCTCTCTCCCTCCCTCTCTGTCCCTCCCTCCCTCCCTCCTCCCTCTCCTCCTCTCTCTCCTCTTTCCTCTCTCTTATATATATATATATATATATATATATATCCGCAAAATATATAAAATCCTACCAAAACCCCATATATATTTTAATTGTGGGATACAAGACGGCAATCTGTATACTGTTCTGTTTCTTACAACACAGCAACCTGTATCCTATTCTGTCCCATCAGAGACGACGATTAAAATGATGTTCCGTGTGCAGATCACAACACTTTGTGCACGTTAACAATCCCTTTGGTGTTATAGCGCAGTCCGGGCAAAATTTAAAAATCCTACCAAAAAACCCCGAGATCACCTTAATTGTGGATGGGAGTAAATCAAATAAAATATCAAATCCACAGCCTGGAGCATCCAAATGACATAGTTTCGCTCTCGTTGCTTAATCTTGGAATTGTGTTCAATGACATGGGTTTGCTCCTCGTTTAATCTTGAATTGTGTTCAATGATATCGTTTTGCTCCTCGTTGCTTAATCTTGGAATTGTGTTCAATGACATCGTTTTGCTCCTCGTTGCTTAATCTTGGAATTGTGTTCAATGATATCGTTTTGCTCCTCGTTGCTTAATCTTGGAATTGTGTTCAATGATATCGTTTTGCTCCTCGTTGCTTAATCTTGGAATTGTGTTCAATGACATCGTTTCCCTCCTCGTTGCTTAATCTTCGGATTTTGTTGTGGCTAGAAAAAAACATTCAATGTCGGAAACGAAGAGTGCTTTGTTTTTTTTACCGCCAGAAGGGGACACTGGTCTGAGGCAAAGTATCGGCCTCTCAACCAAGGGGTCGTGGATTCAAGCCCCGGCAGGTTGAAAAAAAATTCAATTCTTTTTTTTTTACGATTAAAATCTACCCCCTTGGTCCAGGTAGGTGGATAGACAGCTAGTCCCATCAGAGATCGACGATGAACAGGAGGTCCCGTGTGCAGATAACAACAATCTGTGTAATGTAAAGATCCCTTGGCTGTTTACGAGCAAAATTAAAATCCTACCAAAAAAAAAAACCCGAGATCGCCTTAGCTGTGGATATGGATAAAATCATATTAAATCAAAAACAGATTGCTAGAATCCGTTGATAAACTTTAGAAGAAAATCGCTCACAATCTATCCAAGAATATTCGAAAACTCAAAGACTGTAGACAGTGTTTTGCCTTAAATACCCGTGCATCAAAATAGCGGCTCTGTGAGTAGACACAATCATGTTTCCAATCAAGCTTGACAGTGTGCAATCATGCATGGTGAGTAGCTTCTACTCTAACAAGGTTCAATTAAGTGCATTGTACTATACCTTCAAAAAGGAGTTTAAAAAATGTTGTGGTATATTAGGTAGCATTACGTTTCCCAGAAATGTGTAAGTTTCATTTCCCTAAATCCAAAACCACCATACGATTCCAAAAATAAACATTCTTCTCTTAGCCAAATAGTTGTAAATTCAATTACAAATACTTGTTGCCCCCAGATCACTGCGAGGAGGTGAAAGATTGTCTATCTGGATGATGAGTTGGAATGTACTCTATTTACACATTTACTGGTTGGTATCGCATAGCCATCTCATGCACGTATTCTCTCACTTCAGGCCTTCCTGCATCAAAGTCTTCTTTCAGTTCTTTTCCTTCTCTTGAAGTTTTTAAATTCCTTTTGTTTCCACGATAGTACGGGTTGTGGCGCGGATCTTCATGTACACCTTTGCCTGAAATGTTTTTACGACATCCACGAACTTGAAGACGTCCGGATGCGCAGCATAAAAGTATTCTCCAAATTCCCGATGGAAGAGTTCGCAGGAATTTACTGTCTTCTTGCTTGTTGGTTTAGGCTGGCACCACATGGTTGGAGGAAAAAGAGAAAGAATCACATATATAGGTGTCCAGCAGATAGTCGGCCAGCTCATCGCATCTCATTTTCAGATACTCTTCTATCTGCTGTGGTGGGAAGAACATGATGCCAAAAATGTCTTTCAGCCATTTTGCTTCGACAGTTGACTTGTCCTTGAAGACCAGACTTAAGCCAAAGTGCTGGATCTTTTCGCCACCAAGCTTGCAAAAGATGAAAGTGGCAACCTTGATGTGTTGCATCAGCGAAGATATCTTTGAGAGCTTGATGGGCCCTTTTCCAAGTCCATATGCACACAGTACAGTTGAAGACCGATGTTCAAACTGGATGTAAGTATGCTGTAATTCCAAGTATCGTGTATGTAGAGTTGTTTTGGGAAATGAAACTTTCTCATATTTTTTGGGAAACGTATTGCAATTTTTGGAAATTCTGGGAAACGTATTGTAACCGTAATATTAATATAGTCTATTGTATATATTGACTTTGACATGCTTACAATATATTATGTCATGTTATAGCATTGATAATTTCTATGCTATGCTATGTAGGAAATTATCGATTGTTGTAATATATGGTAACATTCACATATCTATGGTATGCTAACATTGATTTCATATGATGTGGTAACATTCAAATATAAATGGTTTGCTAACATTGATTTCGTATGATGTGATAACATTAAAACATATGGTATGCTAACATTGATTTATGTATGATATGGTAACCTTCAAATGTTCATGGTACACTAACATTGATTTATGTATGAGATGGTAACATTCAAACATCTATGGTATGCTAACATTGATTTCTGTATGAGATGGTAACATTCAAACATCTATGGTATGCTAACATTGATTTCTGTATGAGATGGTAACATTCAAACATCTATGGTATGCTAACATTGATTTCTGTATGATGTGGTAACATTCAAATATCTATGGTATGCTAACATTGATTTCGTATGATAATATAGTAACATTTAAATATCTATGGTATGCTAACATTGATTTCTGTATGGTATAGTAACATTCAAATATCTATTGTATACTAACATTGATTTCTGTATGATGTGGTAACATTCAAACGTATATGGTATGCTAACATTGATTTCTGTATGATATGGTAACATTCAAATATCTATGGTATGCTAACATGTATTTCTATATCATATGGTAACATTCAAACATATATGGAATGCTAACATTGATGTTTGTTTAGTATGTTATTATTCAAATACTTATGGTAAGCTGACATTGATGTGTGTATCACATGTTAACCTTTCAATATCTAAGGCATGGTAACATTGGTCATTGTTTGGTATGGTAACCTTTAAATATCTAGGACATGCTAACATTGATGTAACATTGATGTATGTATGGTATGGCAACCATCAAATATCTAGGACATGCTAACATTGATGTTTGTATGGTATGACAACCTTTAAATATATAGGACATGCTAACGTTGATGTTTGTTGATATGTTTAACTTTCAAAAACATATCTAGGAAATGCTAACATTGATGTTTGTTTGATATTTTAACCTTCAAATATATAGGACATGCTAACATTGATGTTTGTATGGTATGGTTACATTCAAATATCTAGAGCATGTTGACATTCATGTTTGGCATGATATGATAGCCTTTTTAGCAAATATCTATAGTGTGATTACAATTGATGTTTGTATGCTATGATTACCTTCAAATATCAGTCTAACATTAATGTTTGTATTGTATATTTAACCTTCAAACATATATGGCATGCTGACATTTATGTTTGTGTGATCTGTTTATACCTTCAAATATCTATGGTATGCCAACGTTGAAGTTTGTACGGTATGGTAACCTTCAAATATCTAGGACATGCTAACGTTGATGTTTGTTTGGTCTGTTAGCATTCGAATATTTTGAGCATGCTAACATTCATGATTGTATGGTATGTTAACCTTCACATATATATGGCCTGCAAAAATTGATGATTGTATGGTATGTTAACCTTCAAATATCTATGGCATGCTAACATTAATGTTTATATGGTATATTAAACTTTAAATATCTATTACCTGTTAACAGTGATGTTTGTATGGTATGTTAACCTTCAAATATCTGTGGCATGCTAACATTTATGTTTGTATGACATACTAACATTCAAATATCTATGGACTGCTAATACTGACGTTTGTAGGGTTTGTATGTTTAGCTTCAAATATGTATGGCATGCTGACATTGATGTTTGTATGGTATGGTAACATTCCAATATTTATGGTCTGCTAATATTGACGTTTTTGATGGTATGTTTATCTTAAAATGTATATGGCATGCTAACATTGATGTTTTTATGACATGTTAACATTCAAATATACATAGCATGCAGACGTTGGCTTTTGTATGGGATGGTAACATTCATACAATTATGGCATTGCTAACATTAATGCTTTTATGGTATGTTTACCTTCAATTATCTAAGGCATGCTAACATTGATGTTTGTATGGATGGTAACCTTCAAAACATTATGTTTGTAAGGTATTGTAACTATCTAGGCATGCTAACATTGATGTTTGTATGGTATGGTAACCATTATCTATGGATTGATGTTTGTCTGGATGGTAACCTTCAAATATCTATGGCATATCTATGGCATAACATTGATGTTTGTAAGGTATGGTAACCTATCAAATATCTAAGGCATGCTAACATTGATGTTTGTATGGATGGTAACCTTCAAATATCTATGGCATGCTAACATTGATGTTTGGAATGGTAACCTGGCTAACATATGTTTGTAGTAACATTGATGTTTGTATGGA
>JAXRKP010000082.1:465000-487500 GCA_037039925.1 Doris montereyensis | reverse complement strand
ATAGTCAACAATAAATAAAAAATATCCAATACAAATTGTTAAAGTATTTCTTTTTTCCATTTTGATTATAATATTATCAAAGTAGAAGACTTTGATAGACAAATTAGAAACAATGAAAGATTTAGTCATTACTGGAGTATCATTCTTTGATTCATGTAAACTTACTGATTTTGCATAATGTTTTCAAATAGGGACTTTCAAACATGATTAATTATACACCACGCCTGGAACGACCTTTGACATGTGCCTCAGTATTACGTCACATACAAGCACACTCTGCGGCTTTGGATCCATCTTCTACCAGACTAGAATCCAGATCCTGTCCCACCATGACTTGGATGCTTCCGGAAATGAAATGAAATTATTTGACAACGTCTTTGAGTAGACTTACAGTGTTTTGATGGGAGATGGAATGGTGATCATACTGCACGTGTGGGATGAGGGCAAAAAAACCCAAACCCACTCAGTTTCTTTATTGTTTTTAAAAATGTTGCCGGTCTCAAGATCTAGAGACCAACTATTTGTTTTTCAGAGTTTGAATGTTCACTGCACATTGGTAATAATAGAAAGACGTGGTAAAACCAATCATCTTCAGCGTTGCTGTAGTTGAACCGGTTGTGTTGTGAGCTTGTAATCACGACGACACTGGCTCAAACCCCACGGCTGGCACAGGTGGGGGGTTTTTTTTTACGATATTGTACTCTTAGAAACGGTGCTTCACTTTCATTTCTAATTTGACTCAGGTATGAATCAGTACCCAGCCATAGGTAGAAAATATCTTGTCAGAATGTTAGTTAGTACAAAATGCCTAACAGCCTTGTGTACTGTATGCTACCCCGGGGGAGTTGAAAAGGAGTTTGAATGAAATGGCCTGCTGGGGTATAAATGATGTACAGTCGGTGAGCCTGCATCTGTGCGGGGATACGGACTATAAGTCCATCTTTATTTTTATCCTCCAAGATAAGAAGAACCGGGCGGTGGACAGCTAAGCACCTGTACGGGGAGTAGATGATACCGCCCTCCACGAGTCTCCTGCTGCCTTGCAGGCGGGTCTAGGCCGACCAAAGGCTAAGGGAGTTAACCCTGACAGAAAATAACAACCTGCTGCCTTGTATGCTGGTCTTGCATGACTAAAGGCTAAGGGAGTTGACCCTGACAGAAAATAACAAGGCCTGGTAGGGGGTCTCAAGGTGGCAGCCCCACCATCTAACTAGGGTACAGTGGGCTAATCCCCTGCTTGTCCAAAAACCAAACAGATTCAGAGAAATAAATATAATACAACTGGCTTGATCTTTCGAAGACGAACTTGGAAACGAACACGGACCGTGATTTTTGGAACATGGAACATTAGGGCAATAAATAAAAAAGAGTTAGAATTGGTTGAAAAAATGGAAAAATTCAAAGTAGATATTTTGGCCATTACAAAAGCAAAGAAAAATGGAAAAGAATAGAAAATGTAGGACCAAATCATATTTTAATCTTCTCAGGAGTAGATGTCAAAGATAGAGCTAGAGCAAGAGTAGGCCTTCTGTTGCATAAAAGGCATGAAAAGCTACTAGAAAGTTGGAAATTTATAAGTCCACGGCTATTAGAGGTGAATATCAAACCAAAGGGACGAGAAATGTAATTATTAATAGCTTATGGATCAAACGGAGACACAACTAAAGAAGAAAAAGATATCTTCGAAAACAATGTACAAATAGCTGCAGAGAATCTTAAACCCAAACAGGAACTAAAGCTTTAAGGAAAATTGAATGCTAGAGTAGGCAACAGTAATAAGGTAAAGAAGGAAGGAGGCAACTTCTCCAAATGGAGAGAGACTAATATATATTTGCCTAAAGAATAACATGAAAATAGCCAACATCTTTTTTCCTAATAAAGATATCCAGAAATATACAAGAGTAAATAAAGACAGGTGTGAAAAGTCAATCATAGACTACAAAATAGTTAGCAGCTCCCTTTTTTACAGTCCATTGGAGGCATGAGTAAACAGAGGAGCAGAAATATTTAGTGATCATCACTTAGTGATTACCAAAATGAGATTGCTGACTGAAGAAAACAAACACAAACGGAAAGAAAAGAAAGCTACTAAACTCAAAATAGAGGAACTAAATAAACCAGTAGTAAAACAGATATACCAATCTAGAACAATAAGATTTATCAGTGAACGACAGATGGATCTGAATGATAGCACAATAGAAGAAAAGTGGCAGGTGTATAAAGAAACGCTCCTTAGTTGTACTGAAGAGGTTTGTGGTAGAAAATAAATTAAAGAAGATAGGAAAAGAACAGCATGGTGGCATGACAATGTCAAGACTAAGATCAAAGAAAAGAAGGATACCTGGAAGCAATACTTGCAACAAAAAGATCAGAGGATAGGATAGATTATGTGAATTAAAGAACTACAACCAAAGAGGAAGTTAGGAAAGCAAAACAGGAACAATGGGAAGATTAAAGATCAGTTATAAGAGTAACAAGTAATCCAGAGGATACATCTGAAGATGTAGAAATGTCAATGGAAGAAATCCAAACAGCTATAAGAAAAGTGAAATTAGAAAACGCCCCAGGACCAGATCAAGTTTATCGAGAAATGATTAAAAACCAAAGGAGAGAGGCAGACAAACTACTACATGCAATATGCCAACAAGAATGGAAGTCCAAACAGGTGCCAGACGACTGGAAAAAGGGAACGTTAGTACCAATACATAAGGAAGGATCAACTATGGAATGATCAAACTATAGAGGGATATCACAACTTAGCGTTCCAGGAAAAGTATATGCCAGGATACTGGAAATGAGACTAAGAAAAAGAGTAGAGGATCAGATTGAAGAGCATCAGAATGGATTTAGACCTGGAAGGAGTGTACAAGACCACATATTTACAATTAGACAAATAATAGAAAAATTCCTTGAGAGAAACATTGACTTGCACCTGTGTTTTATTGATTTAGAAAAAGCATTTGACACTGTGAGGAGGGACGAACTATGGCATTCCTTAAAAGAGCACAATGTAGAGTCATTTAATAGAAGCCATTAATTTTTTTTACAATAAACCAACATGTGCAGTGAGAGTAGCTGGAAACATATCTGCAGAATTTGATGTAGATATATGAGTAAGACAGGGTTGTATCCTAAGTCATCTTTTGTTTATCACATTTATGGATTCAGTCGCAAAAGCATCCTCAAAAATGAAGAAACTGAATGTAGGTATGTAGAAGCTCAAACCAGTAAATGTATCAATTCTTTGATTTGCCGATGATTTAGTTCTTTTGGAAAACCAGAAAGTGACCTTCAGTTTAATATTAACATTATAAACAATGAACTAAATAAAAGAGGAATGAGAGTAAATGCAAAGAAAACCAAAACAATGCTAGTAACTAGGGAAGATAAAACACAAAATCTTAAATTGGGCAGGAGAATTTAGAACAAGTTCAAAGCTACAATTACCTAAGAGTAATGATTAACTCAAAGGAAAACTAAGAGAAATAATCAGCCAGAGAATCCAAAAGGCAAGTGCAATATATAACCATCTAGGAAAGGCATTTGTAGGTAAGCAAGAAGTGTCAACAAAAACCAAAATGGCAGTATACAATACACTCTCCTCTATGGCAGCGATACCTGTACCTTACACAGTAGAGAATACAGTAGAGAACAGGTAGCTGAACTGAAATATCTAAGAAGAGCAGTACGGAAAACTAAAAGAGACAAAATCAGAAACACAACAATAAGAGATCAAACCAAAGCAGATGGCATAAAAACTAAGATAGAAACAAATCAATTGAGATGGTTTGGGCATGTAAACAGAATGAATGACAATAGAATAGCTAAATCAGTATACGGTGCTAAATCCCAAGGTAAAAGACCACAAGGCAGACCACGGAGAAAATGGGAAAAAGATATAAAAGAGGCATTGAAGCATAGAATTTAACTGTCACGGAAGGAAACAGAAAATGCCAGGAGGGCATCCTGGAGAAAGATCTTCTCAAGCATCTGAACCCATACACCAAAAAGGTAGAATAGGAACTGATAAAGAAAGAAAGAAAAACAGATAAGAAGAAGAAAAAAGAATGAATTAGAACAAAATCCCAACAAAAGTAAATCAAATCTGCTACGAAATATTCACTCTATACGTTCTTGATCTTGCAATCTGTCTTGGCAAATGACTTTGCTTCCATCTAGGCCATTGGCAACATTAGAATAACGAGGATTAGTCCAACAGATGTAAAAGTGCGCTGTTGAAGAAGAGCGTGAACCAACCCCAAGTTTGAAGCAGGAATTGGCAGTAGATCGGCGCCACTAGATTGAGGACAATGGTAGAAGTCATTATCAGGCCATAGTTGGTCGCGAAATGCTTTGGGCCGAAAAGTTTCAATGTGATGGCGGCGAAATTGGAAAAAAATCCACCGTCCAAGGAGGTTATAAGCAACGACCAAAAATAGAAAAGCATAGAGCTGACAATTGGTGTGAAATAATAGAAGGAGAAGGCCAATGATAGACCTGATGCAAACGTTATCATTATATATTTTGCTCCGAATTTGTCAATCAACACACCCCAGAAGATTTTGGTCGCACCTGCTACAATTGCCAGAGCTGTCCCCAAATTGGCTAAAGAATGGTCATCTTTTATATAAACTTGACCAAAAAGTTTGTAGTAGTTAGTATGAACGACAAATCCTATCTCAGTAATAGCCAAGGCAATCCACAGCACGTAAAACGTTTTGGTACGCAGCACTTCCGTTGGTGTGTAAGTCAAAACGTTTTCATCGTCCGAGACTTTCCGCTTGTTATTGGTGCCTCCTTCCTTATTTTGGGAAGTGACGTCATTGAGGCTGCAATCATTGGAGTTTGTCTTGTTTTGGTCAGAAGGCGAAGTCTGGACTGTCATCAAAGCAAAAAGCCAATCAAGTGGAAAGTCAGACAGAAAACGCCAAGTACCAAATAGGCCGACGGCACATTTTGGACGATGGCTGTATTGGTGAAATACTTGGCTGGGCCTAGTTGAAGATCGGGAACTTTGTTTTCGGGGTTGACGTAGAAGCTTACCAGCTGGTTGACTAGTGCGCTGCCTATATTTCCAGACAGTGATTCGGCAGCTGAGAATGCTCCAAAATGTTTATCGGTGCAGTCGATGATGTAGAGCATGACCATAGCGTAAATCAAACCGTTGCCGATGCCCCCAAGTAAGCCCTGTGTGACGTTTAAGGCCTGCAGAGAATGTTGGACGCTGAAATAACTGACGAATAAACCGCCGTCGATGATTACGATTCCCAAGGCCATCGTCAGCTTACGACTCAGATATTTGGCCACAGTCTCTGCGATGATTAAAGTCAGGCCCCAGGATATCATGAAGGCTGACAATAACCATGGGGACTCCAGTGAGCCTTCAATGATGTTTGTCCTGCGCATGTAGGACTGGATGTAAACTGCCATGTTACCCCAATACCAAAGCAAAGCATTGGGAATGCATATTAAGAATGCACCAATCAGTGTTACCACTTTGAACCAGTACTGCGCTTTGTACCTCATCTTAAATTGGTCTGAAATAAAAACACCAATAAAGAAAGTGCAGTTCTTTATGCCAAAGGAATACGAGAGGTCAACGCGTACAATTAATGTTAATGTTATCAGTCCTCATTATACCCTTACCCTTTGTTCCAGAGTATTCGAGAACAAAAATCAAGACATAATATCAATAAGATAGCACAATTTCTAGTTCAATTCAAATGTTCTCTTCCTTCTCTGAAAGATTATTCTTGCTGATCGAGGCGTTATCTTCTTTCAAAAACAATAGTAGTAGTAATAACATTAATAATAATATAAATAATAATAACTAAATAATAATAATAATAATAATAATAATAATAATAATAATAATAATAATAATAATAATAATAATAATAATAATAATAATAATAATAATAATAATAATAATAATAATAATAATAATAATAATAATAATAATAATAATAATAATAATAATAATAATAATAATAATAATAATAATAATAATAATAATAATAATAATAATAATAATAATAATAATAATAATAATAATAATAATAATAATAATAATAATAATAATAATATAATAATAATAATAATAATAACAATAATAATAATAATAATACTAATAATAATACAAATAATAATAACAATAATAATACTACTACTACTACTACTACTAATAATAATACTATAATAATAATAATAATAATAATAATAATAATAATAATAATAATAATAATAATAAATAATAATAATAATAATAATAATAATAATAATAATAATAATAATAATAATAATAATAATAATAATAATAATAATAATAATAATAATAATAATATAATAATAATAATAATAATAATAATAATAATAATAATAATAATAATAATAATAATAATAATAATAATAATAATAATAATAATAATAATAATAATAATAATAATAATAATAATAACAATAATAATATTAATGATAAGATTTACACAAAAAGAGTATTGTTCAATTTGTGATTGAAAATGTAAACCCACTGACATTAATTATTACATCGTACTGATACTAATAATGGTAGGCGGGGGGGGGGGGGGGGGGGGATTCGATAGTCTAGAGGCAAGTTATCGGCCTTTCAACCAAAATGAAGTGGGTTCTAGCCCCACCAACGGTTGAACAATTTTCTCGATTTAATTCGATCTACCAACCCCCCCCCCCCCCCCTTTACCTGATCCAGGTAGGTGAATTGACATTTAGCCCCATGGGAGACGGACGATGAAAAGGAGGTCCCGTGTGCAGATCAAAATACTCTGTGCACGTTAAAATCCCTTGGCAGTTTACAGGGCAGTCCGGGCAAAATCAAACATCATGTCAAAAACCCCGAGATCACCTTAGTTATGATTGTGGGTAAATCAAATTAACATTACTTTGTTTTCGCTCAACACGCCTGGTTGCGCACACACACACACACATACACACAAACACACACACACACACACGCACACTGTTAAAATAGTTGTTTGTGGTGTTAATATGGCTGTCTGTGGTGTTGATATGGCTGTCTGTGGTATTAAAATGGCTGTCTGTGTTATTAAAATGGCTGTCTATAGTGTTAAAATGGCTGTCTGTGGTGTTAATATGGTTGTTTTCTGTTGTTAAAATGGCTGTCTGGGGTGTTGATATGGCTGTCTGTGTTATTAAAATGGCTGTCTATAGTGTTAAAATGGCTGTCTATAGTGTTAAAATGGCTGTCTGTGTTATTAAAATGGATGTCTATAGCGTTAAAATGGCTGTCTGTGTTATTAAAATGGCTGTCTGTGGTGTTAAAATGAATGTGTATAGTGTTAAAATGGCTGTCTATAGCATTAAAATGGCTGTCTGTACGTTAACATGGCTGTCTATAGTATTAAAATGGCTGTCTATATTGTTAAAATGGCTGTCTGTGTTATTAAAATGGATGTCTATAGTGTTTAAATGGCTGTCTGTGTTATTAAAATGAATGTATAGTGTTAAAATGGCTGTCTGTGTTATTAAAATGAATGTGTATAGTGTTAAAATGGATGTATGTGTTATTAAAATGGATGTCTATAGTGTTAAAATGGCTGTCTATAGTGTTAAAATGGCTGTCTGTGTTATTAAAATGGCTGTCTATAGTGTTAACATGGTTGTCTATAGTACAGTATTAAAATGGCTGTCTATAGTGTTAAAATGGCTGTCTATAGTGTTAAAATGGCTGTCTGTGTTATTAAAATGGCTGTCTATAGTGTTAAAATGGCTGTCTATAGTATTAAAATGACTGTCTGTGTTATTAAAATGGCTGTCTATAGTGTTAAAATGGCTGTCTGTGTTATTAAAATGGCTGTCTAGAGTGTTAAAACGGCTGTCTGTGTTATTAAAATGGCTGTCTATAGTGTTAAAAAATGGCTGTCTGTGTTATTAAAATGGCTGTCTGTGGTGTTAAAATGGCTGTCTGTGTTATTAAAATGGCTTGTCTCTGTTAAAATGGCTGTATGTAGTGTTAAAATGGCTGTCTGTGGTGTTAAAATGGCTGTCTGTAGTGTTAAAATGGCTGTCTGTGGTGTTAAAATGGCTGTCTGTAGTGTTAAAATGGCTGTCTGTGGTGTTAAAATGGCTGTCTGTGGTGTTAAAATGGCTGTCTGTTGTGTTAAAATGGCTGTCTGTAGTGTTAAAATGGCTGTCTGGGGTGTTAAAATGGCTGTCTGTGGTGTTAAAATGGCTGTCTGTGGTGTTAAAATGGCTGTATGTAGTGTTAAAATGGCTGTCTGTGGTGTTAAAATGGCTGTCTGTGGTGTTAAAATAGCTGTCTGTGGTGTTAAAATTGCTGTCTGTGGTGTTAAAATGGCTCTCTGTGGTGTTAAAATGGTTGTCTGGGATGTTAAAATGGCTGTCTGTGGTGTTTAGCTGTCTGTGGTGTTTCTTTGTTATTAATCTGTTTCAACTCAAACATGACTATCTGTGGTATTAAACTGGTTGTCTGTCATGCTAAAATCGCTGTCTGTTGTGTTAAACTGGCTGTCTGTGGTGTTAAAATGGCTGTCTGTTGTGTTAAAATGGCTGTATGTGGTGTCTCTTAGTTATAAAAATGTTTCAATTGAAAAATGGCTGTCTGTGGTGTTAAAATGGCTGTCTGTGGTGTTAAAATGGCTGTATCTTGTGTTAAAATGGCTGTCTGTGGTGTTAAAATGGCTGTCTGTTGTGTTCAAATGGCTGTCTGTGGTGTTAAAATGGCTGTCTGTGGTGTTAACATGGCTGTCTGTGGTGTTAAAATGGCTGTCTGTGGTGTTAACATGGCTGTCTGTGGTGTTAACATGGCTGTCTGTGGTGTTAACATGGCTGTCTGTGGTGTTAAAGTGGCTGTCTGTGGTGTTACAATGGCTGTCTGAGTTGTTAAAATGGCTGTATGTTGTGTTACAATGGCTGTCTGGTGTTAAAATGGTGTTAAAATAGCTGTCTGTGGTGTTAAAATGGCTGTCTGTTGTGTTAAAATGGCTGTCTGTGGTGTTAAAATGGCTGTCTGTTGTGTTAAAATGGCTGTATGTTGTGTTAAAATAGCTGTCTATGGTGTTAAAATGGCTGTATGTTGTGTTAAAATGACTGTCTGTGGTGTTAAAATGGCTGTCTGTGGCGTTTCTTTGTTATCAATGTGAATTCAAAATGACTGTTGTGTTAAAATGGCTGTCATTGATGTTAAATGGCTGTCTGTGATGTTAAAATGGCTGTCTGTGATGTTAAAATTTGTTACAAGTTAAAATGACTCTCGCCTCACTGGAATTCTTAGTGGAAGGTTTATTGTTATAGTAATGTCACTGGGACTCAGTAGTCTAGAGGCCTGGTGTCAGCCTCGTCCTCCAAAGGTAGTGGGTTCAAGCTCCGTTAACGCTTGAACAATTTTTTCGATTTGTTTTTCGAAAAAAATACTACCACCCCCTTCCTCTGGTCCAGGTAGGTTGATCGACATCTAGTCCCATCGGAGACGAACGGTGAAGAAGAGGTTCCGTGTACAGATCGCAACACTCTGTGCACGTTAAAGATCCATTGGTTGTCCGGGCACAATTACAAATCCTACCAAAAACCCCCGAGATCCCCTTAGTTGTGGATGTGAGTAAATCAAATCAAATAAAAAATATAGCAATTAGCATTGTCTTATTATAATAATGTTGAACCTCCCCCTCCCCCAAAAAAAACAAAACTGCTCTATATCTAAAAACAAGGAGTTAGCATGGCGAGGCAATGGGATCCAAAGCAGAACTTGCAGATTCGATTATGTTGGTGCCTAAGGATCTTTCTTTCCTTTCTATTCCTCGTGGCTTTCTAGTTTTTGAATACCATGGATTTTTTAAAATAATAATACGTCATTTCTTCATTCTTCCCTACTATAAATTTAGTACTAGCTATTAGAGAGATTCTCTTTTGTTATTGTCATAAAAAAATGTAGGTTTACTCATGTTATAGCAATTTAAATCTGATTGTGAAGTGATGAAGGAACTTTTTATATTATTTTTATCTGAAAGTAAATGTCAATCTAGTGATTTATAAGTTGTACTGACATACAAAATTGTATTATTCCTTTTATTGATTTTTTTAAAGATGTTCAATTGATTTATACGCTTCTTAAAAAAAAAGATTTAAATATCATATATGCAGGTGATGAACATACCTTGTTTTCAATTTAAAGTGTAAACCTTGATTGAAATTGAAAACCCCACCCCCAAGAAAAAAAAAAAAGAAAGAAGCTCAACAACTGCTAGCTGGTGAGAATTCGTTGCTTTGCCAGTTCTTGCCATGTCGTAATGCTTCACTCGCCATCAGCAAACAAACGTTTAAAACATTCATGGAACAACGTTGCACTATTCATTACTAACCACAGTCCCTGTATTTCGTTTGTGCTGGTTTGACCACAATTCAAACGATTTTATACAATTCAAAAGCAGTCAATTGTGAATATGAACATTCAAATACGAACCCACAGCTTTTTAAACAAAAATTCACTGTTTCATGATTATGTGTTAAAACATACAAACATCATTGTAGTAATAAGTTTCTATCCTATCGCAAATTAAATGGCATCGGTTACTTCGGGATTAAGCTGCTAGACTTAAGATCATGAGGTCCTGGGTTCGAATCCTGACAATGCTAGATCTAACATTGTGTTCCTTGGGATAGACACGTAAAAAAAGATTACTACTCAACCCTCGGTGAATGAGTACCGGCGTCCTATCCAAGAAGTGCTGATCCACTTTACACTATAGAAACATGGACGAACTCAGGTTCTATTAGCCATAACGAACTATATACCAACGGGAATGACAATCGGTACTGTTAGTTTGGCATGACAATAATAATATCGAAAAGTTAGAATTATGTAAAATTTAAATTCCAGAAAAATGGATTTGAACTCACTCCAATGGCAACTAAAAAAATCAGTCTGACAAAGTCATCCCCTTATGGGGTGAAATCATCGAACAAAATCATTTTTAGGTTAGTCGTCACTGAAAATCAAAATGGGGGACTCGGTAGTCCAGAGGCAAGGTGTCGGCCTCTCAACCAAAAGGTAGTGGGTTCCAACCCCACCAACACGGTTGAAAAATGTTCTCAAGTTTTTACGAGCAACAAAACTAACCCTCCCCCCGTGGTCCACGTAAGTGAATCGACACCTACTCCGGCCGGAGACGGACGATGAAAAGGAAATCCCGTTTACAGATAACAACACTCTGTGCACGTTAAAGATCCCTTGGCTGTTTACAGGGCAGTCCATGCAAAATTGAAATCCTATCAAAAACCCCGAGATGGCCTTAGTTGTCAATGTTGGTAAATCAAATTAAATTTTTTTAAAAGAAACTGTGAAGTAAAATGCGATTACATATTTTCGCGGAAATATCGGGGTCTCTTCTTAAAAGAAGTGGTGTAGTTGGCCAAGCGATTAGGCTGTTGGATTGGGGATCATGAGGTCCCGAGTTCGAATCCTAGCAAAGCCAGGTCCGACGTTGTGTTTCTTGGGAAAACACGTAACACGCATTTTCCCCACTCTACCCAGGTGCAAATGGGTGCAAGCATTAGCTTGGACGCAAAATCCTCTGTCAGTGTAGCGTCCTGGCCAGGAGAGTGAGGAACATTGATATTGTTCCTATTGTATGGTAACAAAATATTCTAAATCATGTTGGTATTGACATTGTCAAATGACATGCTGACATGAATACATTCTATGGTAGGGTGACCTTGATATATATGTGATGAATATACGAAGATTACTAGTTACATTTCTGTAATTGGGTAAAAGGAGTAAAGCTAGAGCCATCCAGTATTTTACACCACATAAAGCATCCTTTTTTGGAACTTCCCAGAAAGTTATATTACAGTGAGTTTACTTTCTTCTTTCTTTATCAGTTCCCATTCTACCTTCCTGTGTATGAGTTCAGATGCCCGAGATGATCTTTCTCCAGGCTGCCCTGTCCTGACAGTTTCTGTTTCCTTCCGTGAAAGTTAAATTTCTTTGCGTTAATGCCTCTTTTATATCTTCTTCCCACTTTCTTCTAGGTCTGCCTTTTGGTCTTTTACCTTGAGTTTTAGCACTGTATACTGATTTTGCTATTCTATTGTCATTCATTCTGTTAACATGCCCAAACCACCTCAGTTGATTCATTTCTATCTTAGTTTTTATGCTATCTGCTTTGGTTTGATATCTTATTGTTGTGTTTCTGATTTAGTCTCTTTTAGTTTTCCTTACTACCCTTCTTAGATATTTCATTTCAGCTGCCTGCACTCTACTGTATTCCCTGCTGTCTAAGTTCCAGGTTTCCCTGCCATAGAGAGGAGAGTAGGACAATAAACTGTGTTGTGTACTGCCATTTTGGCTTGTTGACATTTCTTGTTTACCTACAAATGCCTTTCCTAGATGGTTATATATTGCACTTGCCTTTTAGATTCTCTAGCTGATTTCTTCTCTTAGTTTTCCTTCTGAGTTAATCATTACTCCTAAGTAAGTGTAGCTTTGAACTTGTTCTAAATTCTCCCTGCCTAATTTATGATTTTGTGTTTTAGCTTCCCTAGTTACTAGCATTGTTTTGGTTTTCTTTGCATTTAATTCCTCTTTTATTTAATTAATTATTCATTATGTTGATATTTGACTGGAGGTCCATTTCTGATTTTCCAAACAGAACTAAATCATCAGCAAATGAAAGTATTGATATATTTACTGGTTTGAGCTTCCACATACCTACATTCATTTTCTTCATGTTTGAGGATGCCTTTGCGACTGAATCTATCAATGTGATAAACAAAAGAGGACTTAGGTTACAACCCTGTCTTACTCCTATATCTATATCAAATTCCTCAGATACGTTTCCAGCTACTCTCACTGCACATGTTGGTTTATTGTAAAAACTTTTAATGGCTTCTATTAAATTTTGCTCTATGTTGTGTTCTTTTAAGGAATGCCATAGTTCGTCCCTCCTCACAGTGTCAAATGCCTTTTCTAAGTCAATAAAATACAGGTGCAAGTCAATGTTTCTCTCAAGGAATTTTTCTATAGTGAGTTTGCTATGGTGCATAAAATAGATCAATTTGTGACGTCATGACACAACGGCTACGATGACAACAATGGAATTTGATCGACGTGATTTTTAGGACTTTTCAAAAAATGTTAAAGGTTTCAGTTTGCTTTGAAATTTTGTATAATTCATTTTGGGCATCTGCTTCTTTAAAATCTCAAATTGATTTCTGGTTTGGGGGTCAAGAAGAGGATGGCGATCCCTCAAAGACGATGACCGTGAAGGCTGACATCTAAGTGCTGTTACTGTTACTGAAAAGTCAGTGTCTGCCACAAAAAAAATCTGCTTGAGAAGGATGCAGGAATACCCTGTCATGAGATTGAGCATTCCTTGGGCATTTCACCACCAACTGCCTGGAAAGATACTGCACAAAAATGCCTACACGTCCACAAGGTGTCAGCTCGATGGGTGTCCCGTCAACACACCAATGCATTAAAACAACAATGGGTTGAATTTTAGCTCCATTAGCCTACTTCAGCTTTAACGATTTGACATTCAAACATTGAAAATATCGTGACTGGTGATGAAACATGGGTTTCTTTGTATGATCCTGAAATGACACGAAGCGCCAATCTGAGTATGACTATTTCCTGTGGAGACCCTTCCTCTGAAATTCAACAGCTTCCGTGTCTAGATTCAGACTTATAATTATACTAAATCTAAAAATAAATTGATTTAGATTCTTGTCTCACTTTTAGATCTACTCTGATTTAGACTTTTGAAAAAAGATTCCACATTCTATAGGTCTTATAATCTAGAATGTAGATCTAGGTAGATATCTTTTCTAAAACATCGGTAATTGTGATTGTGAGTGTTTGTGCGTGCAGCAAGAAACACAGTGCGTCAATCCAGGTCACGGGTCGTCTAGAATTTAGGTCAACTAGTAGATCTATAACAAAAAACAATCAATGAGTTGGCCTTTTGGTTTAATTGGTAATTTTACTTCATCGACGTAGATTTACAATTAAAGGTGAGAGGGAAGAAATCTATCCACAATCCCTTACCCTGAATCCCCCCCAGCCCCCGCCCATCCCACCGCCAAATTTGCAACACAAATGTACTGCTAGATCCTTTAAAACTGGAAAAGCAAAACTAAAACAACAAAGTACCGTGCAATTTTGATTCTTAAAAAATACTTACAATTTCAAATTTCCTATTCGACAAGAAGCCGATTCGAGAGTAGAGGTCACTTCAAAATCATAATTTGTACGCACGGAGTTATAAAGCCGCGGAACATTATAATCACGTAAGTTGAACAACAGGAGGCAATGACTGTCTACTGACTTCAAACTGGCGATTTTGCTTACAAAAGTAACATCTGGCAGTGACAATAATACAACACCTAAACAACTCCAGTGGACACGCAGGTTAAAGGAATAGAAACAAAACAAAAAAGTTTGCTTCAGCGTCAGGCAATGTTTAAAACGCTTCACCAATTTGGCCTATTAAATAAATTATTATGAAAAGCGAAATTGATGCTGATTATAGTAATGATAATGATAATAATACAGTCGAACTTGCTCAAAGAGAAACCTATCCAGAGCAAAAACCTGTCTTTCGTCAGAGAACAAACGAGAAATATCTAGAATCTAGATCTAAGTACTACCTCAGGCATCACACAATGTGATGTAAGAAGAAAAACATAAAGGAGAAAGAAAAAGACAGTGATGATAAGAAACGTAGCAGAATGGGGTGTGAAGAATGGAAAGTTTAGATCTAGAATGGAATAAAAAAATATGAAAATAAGTAAGTAATAAAGGTAGAAGGAGATAAAGAGGAGAGAAAGAGATAGAGAGAGAGAGAGAGAGAGAGAGAGAGAGAGAGAGAGAGAGAGAGAGAGAGAGAGAGAGAGAGAGAGAGAGAGAGAGAGAGAGAGAGAGAGAGAGAGAAAAAAAAAGGCAGTGAAGAAAGAAAGGGAGAGAGAGAGGTATGATGGGAAACAAGAACGAAACAATAGGATAAATATAAGACTAGATCTATATCTCACTGGGTCTAGAAAGAAATAATGATAGAGAATGAATCGGTTTGAAGGAGACAAATGAAGGAAAGAAGTAACGCAGGCCAAAATTACAAATGAAATAGAGTGTTGAAGGACGGTCTATATTATATTGCACCCGACTTGCAGCAACTGTTCATGGTTCGTCAAAGTGAAGTGGAACATGCTGCATTTCATCTTGCTGGACGGACGCGACGAGCGATCGCTCACCGTCTCACCGGATGTCAGTGACGTCACTGAGTCTAGCGGGGAGATGTATCTGGTCCAATATCTTTTTAATGGTTGATCGGATCAAAAATCTGATTTCAAATTTGAAATCAGCGACTCAAATTCTAGGCAAGACCAGAGCCGAATTTAGTTTTTTTCAATTATAAGATAATTTTGAATCAATTCTCCCACCGCGACGGGAGCAGTGGCGGGAAGATTGTGTCTGACACGGTGATGAAGCAGATATTGTATAATGTGTAGTACAACCGTTGTGATTTATCTCATGTGCACAGCATTTATTACAGATTATTCAGTTCAATTCCTAAAAATAATGGCTGTCTTTCCACCACAAAAAGAGGAGGCACTAATTCATGTAGTTGAATCGAGACCGACCTTATATGACAGAGGAGAGAGAAATTACAGCAACAGAGATAAGAGATTGAATGTAGAAGGTTCCATTCGAAAATACTCCTTAAATTTGATCGAGTCCTGTCGCAACATCGGCATTAGATAGTGATATTCACCACACACATTCCTTAACTTGTTGATGGGGTGAATTGACATTAAACGCCTTTTGGTGCGCCTTCTTCTTCGTAAATACAGCATCAAAGCTAACTTTCTTTTTCTTGAAAGCGCCATTGTGTCAAATACAGTGACTAAGTGAGTTGCTTTCAACGATGAATAGTGTGTTACGAACTTATTAAAAAAAAATGAAGGCGGAAAAGGGTGGGCGCAGTATACCCATACGTTTGCATCCATCAACCGTCTTCATTTGGATGTGTGTCACGCCTCTTATCCAAAGAACACAACATTGGGTCTAGCGCATTGCTGGTATTTGAACCCCAAAACACCACGGTCCAAAGTCTGGTGGTCTAACTATTAGGCCGCTGACGCCACATTTGAAAAATACCATACAAGATGAGTATGAGTTCACCAAAGGTTAAGCGGTATCGAAGATGGCAGGCAGAACATGGGATGAGGTGAACGGTGAAATGGGATATGAGGTGAACAGTGAAATGGAAGGGGGTGTGTCGTGAGTTTACGTGATTAAATAAAAAAAATAATTTTAAAACCCTAATCCAAATGGAGAAAGAACTTGTGTAGTACAGCCATACACATCGGTTAAAAATGAAAATAACTATTATTGAAAATACACACATAAAAAGGAAAACGACGTACTAATTATATATATATATATATATATATATATATATATACTCGAAGAGAGTAACGAAAGCCCATAGAACCCAAAGGGTGTGGTAACGTCATGCTTTGGTGTGAACCAGTAATAAAAAAATCGTTTGACAAAAAAAATAGGGCACACCAAAAAATAACTTAAACATCACTTTGTTAATTTGTCATTATTTAGTGGTTATATTGTGCTTTGTGCTGATGACATGAAAAAAAACCCACAAGATATTAGGAAATGGCCAACTCAATGGGTTTACCCTTTGACAACAGGAATCTAATTATAGTAGAACTTAGTTAAAGGCAAATGATGACAAGCATGTGTGGAACTTTAAAGGAACAATATTCTTCTTCTTTTTTTTCCAAAAGAAACAACTTATCCTTACCCCCTATCGGTCCCCACCTCCTACCTAAAAAGATAAAAAGAACACCAGAAAAAAAAATTCCCAGTCAAATTGAAAGAAGAAAAAAATCTTAAACTAAAACCCAATGTAGTTGAAGAAACTGCTACATGACAAAGTAAAATGTGTCAAAAACTAATTTTTATACAATCAAAACAAATTATAAGAACCCCACCAAATTAAACAAAAAAACAATCTTAAACTAAAACCCAATGTAGTTCAATAGACTGCAAAATGACCTGAAGTAAAATGTGTAAAAAACCAGATTCTTAAACAATCAAACGGAAAATAAGCTAAACAAATTATAAGAACCCCCCCCCCCCTAATAAAAAAAACCCAACTGAATCAGCAGTGAATAGCACAGTGAAGGAACCAGTCAAAAATATAAGTCAGCCTGCTTTTACAGTAACCAATACCCAGTTTTACAGTAAATAATTGCGTAAATATGGGAAACATGAAAAAGAGCTTCTAAAGCGGCAATCCCTTGAAAAGATGCCAACAATCAAAACACAAATGTCTGACCCAAAAATGCTGTACAGCATCAACGGTTAAAACGATAGGCAGAAAAACAGCCTTCCTGTTTGCAAGCTGACTCAATCTGTATGATGTTTTAAGAACAGGAGACAATCTCGTAACAATAACAAATCGTTAACATAAAAATTTGTACAATGAAATTTGTATACAACAAAGATATTTTTCTTTTATTTCCTCGATTCATATACAAATTTTGTAAAATAACAAAAAAAGAAAACGCTTGAAACACTTTTTTGTGTGTGGTTTTTTTTCTTCATGTGTGGTTTGTTTCGGTTTGGGAACAGCTGTTATTCTTCTTTCGGAATGGTACATCAATTGTTTTCAGGTTACAATTTTTTCACTCTATTAACTATTATAAGATTGATGTCACACACACACACACTATCTGATCAAATTTAGGCATATACATATATATATATACATAGTTCTTTTTTTTAAAGAACAAATTGTCTCGTACTAATGTATATCTGTCACAATAGAGAATATTGTGAAATGCATCACATTCTTGCTTGAGTGCAAATCATAAGAAATACAGCATTTACAAATTTGGTTTTAAAATATTTTTTTAAAAAGGCTGTGTCAGCTGAAGAATTCAAACAGCAATAATAATAAACTGGTCAACATCGGAGGTCAAAGTTGGGAGTTGTATAATGACTAGCATCAATGTACAGACGGTCCGGGGGAGGAGGGGAGCCAGATCCATCCTGCATTGGGGAGGGGGAAAAACAAAAACAAAAAAACAACAAAATGAAGCGGTTATAGAATACATGGACACATAAACCGCACCGCAATAATAATAAGTCACTTGTATAGCGCACTTAATCCACTTGGCATGCTTTAACTACTCTTTTACTCTAAGGCACACAGATTCATATTTCTCACTACTGGCATAAATATAGTTCAATTTGTATTATAATCCTATGCTTTTAAATATGTTTGTTATGTGTAACGACGTATATTGCGTTGGTGTGAGTAAATTATATATGCATATGTCTTGATTTATAATGTTTATCCGTCCATGTTTGAGCGCTCTGAGCTTGATATATATCGGGTGGGGCTATACAAGAACTATTTATTATTATTATTATTATGGTGTTTCTCACATAAATCGCACAGTTGTATACAAGCGATAAACGTTAAGTAATAATATACTAGCCAGATTAGTTCTGTTGTATGATGTGATTTGAAAGTTGTGATAAGTTTGATTCAAAATGACAACAAAAATCGCACATTCCGACAATGACCCTGACATCCTTTTTCACCTGGTCGTGCCAAACTTCATAGCTATTCCTGTTCCTTCTCAATTATCATTCTGACAAGATTTAAAGAAAGCTTTACGGTGATCTGTAACTCATCGACTACCGTTGTTGCACTGGTGCGATCACGCTACACTTACACCATAGTACAATTGTCGCACATGTGCGACCATAACGCTGTTCACCATGACTATAGAAAGACTGTGTATACGCGATTGCAGTATGAAGCATCTTCTAAGCTTAGTATTCTACTTCCGTTTCCTACCGAACGAGATCTCTAGCATGAACGGTTGTTTTTTAAAATATCTTATTGCTGACAGCGCAAGTCTTCGATGTAACTCGTTTTCTGCCGTTTGTTTACAAACGACTACTGCCACTAGCACTGCAAGTAGATCTACAAGTCAGAAACAGCATAGACCGCACTGTTTTTGATCAGTTTACCGGCTTATTGTTTTCCTATCATTGTTTCCATCTATTTATTAAAATAACGTATTGTGTGAATGGTGTCTCCACCCCAAAAAGATTGTTAGCTTCTCAGTTTCACCCTTTGACTCATCCCCAAGCAGATAATCTAACGACACGTAGCAGACTTTTATTTTGGTGCCAATATAAAGTTTGACCTCTTATGAACACTGTGTTTACAAAATGAAGAGAAAATATTAACAAATAAAAAAGTTACAATTTTTTTTAACCACCTACTTTTTGGGTGCCTACGCCATAATCTTGTGTCAGACCTTGGGTAGTCTATGAGTTAGAGAGGATTTTCGGTAAGATTTTTAATGAAATTTTGCCCGTGCTGCCCTGCAAACAACCAAGGGTCTTTATCAAGCACACAGAGTGTTGTGATCCCGGCACTTTCAAAGGCGTTTTTGCTCAGCTAGCCATATTAAATCGTCATCCGCGCAGAGCATGGCATTGTAAGGAGTACAATAAAAATATAGGAGAAACCAAGAAGGAAAACTGGTAGCATTAGGACGAAATGTCCAAATCCCTCCATGAACCAAATCCAGGTTTTCACCAATACCGTTTGCTGTGTACCCACCCACCCAGCACAAAAGCCCTTTAATCAGAACACCGTTTAATCAGAACACTTATTTGAATGCCACAATTTGAAGGACCTACGCGACAAGCTACTTCTCGAGAAACCTGATACCGGGGACACTATTTGTGGAACCCTACAAAAATGGAAAACACCTGCAGATACCAACCATTACATG
The DNA here is from genome assembly GCA_037039925.1 of Doris montereyensis. Taxonomy (NCBI): domain Eukaryota; kingdom Metazoa; phylum Mollusca; class Gastropoda; order Nudibranchia; family Dorididae; genus Doris; species Doris montereyensis. The sequence continues at coordinate 467,643 of JAXRKP010000082.1, read as the reverse complement.
GCATTGGGCCGAAGGACAAAATATGCCCGAGCGCTGCTGGATCAGTAACAACAACAACAACACTCAGAACACTGTCTATGACTTTTTTAAGACTACCATAAATAATGTTGAGATGGTAGAATGTTTATGTAGCTGACCTTGCCCGGTAATATCATCGGCATCACCCCTCGTCTCCTGGAATTTTTCCATCTATTTCTCCGTTAACTCTGTATTTGTCTTGTCTTTGTTCCTATGGGACTTTAGTGGTATAATTTCATGCTCTTATTCATTTGAAACCAAACGCAATACCAAAGACAAATTTGAATGCGTTAATTTTGTCCTTTTAGTTTTAGCACTGGATGCTCCATCATCTCTCTATTCGTCTCTGTTATATAAATATCAAACACACTCAACTATGGCACCTTTTTGTTTGTCCATAATGGGTTTGATCTTTGTTCTATCAAAGATGGGCAAGACTTTGGTTTGTTTTTCTGAAATTGATCATTTCTGTCATGTGCAGATGATTGACATCAAGGTGAATGAAGACGAAACAGCTGGATGAAAGAATGAAGGAAGTAAGAAAGACCTGCAAGTAATCCCTCTTTCAACAGCCCACCGGACAAGAAACTTGAAGGTCATACAAAAACTCGATCTTTACTCAGACAAATGTTTAAGTTTTCAAACTAAAAAATCTACCTCAGAACCTCACATATCTATCTCTCACAGCAAAACTCAACCCTGCCAGTCTACTCACCCTTGAGGAAGACGGTTTCTCATCACCACGGCGACGTAGACTCTGGGTCGCAGCATGAAGAAAATGGTGGCAACTAGAACACAGCCTAGCATCATCATCATGTAGCTGCTGGTTACACTGGGCGACAGAGATCATTGGAAACTGCAAGGCAAAAATGAGAGATCATTGGAAACTGCAAGGCAAAGACGAGAGATCAGTGGAAACTGCAAGGCAAAAACGTGAGATCATTGGAAACTGTGAGGTAAAACTGAGAAATCATTGGAAACTGCAAGACAAAAACAGAGAGATCATTGGAAACAGCAAGGTAAAATTAGAGATCAATGGAAACTGCAAGACAAAGACGAGTATGAGAGATCATTGGAAACTGCAAGGCAAAGACAAGAGATCATTGGAAACTGTAAGACAAAGATGAGAGACAGGTTGTATACACAGCCGCTGACCTCGTACAATAATTCTAACTTCAATGTAAGCAAAGTTCCTTAAAGGCCCTTAAGGCCCATAGAGCCAGAGCGTATCCCGGTTTCTATAGCGTGAAGCGGAACAGGTGACAATAATCCCTCCTGGCCAGGATGCTAGTCTGACGAAGGTTTTACTCCCAAGTGTACCCATTTGCACCTGGGTAGAGTGGGGGGAAAAACGTGTTAAGTGTCTTTCCCAAGGAACACAACGTCAGACCTGGCTTTGCTAGGATTCAAAGTCGGGACCTCACGATCCCCGGTCCGGCAGCCTAACCGCTCGGCCACCGAAAACTTTCAGGCAAGTAACAAATCAATAAGTATGCCGAGTCCTGGCCTTTCTAACAAAGTGCGCCGATAGTTCTGAAAACTCAGAATGACATAAACTTCTGCACTTGCAACCCATCCCTCTGAGTTTCCTCATATCATATGCGGTACATACTTTTCACGGTAAAAACAAACTTATGGACACAGTCAGAGACACACACACAAACAAACAAACAAAAAGGTACCAAATATAATGCTTTTTACCTACTGGTTGACAGCTGAAAACATTGGGCTGAAAACAAAACTAAACCCATACCCTCCCACTGTGACATGTAAGTTATCATTATCACACAGCAGCGAGACCTGGCAGACATCTGCAGCAAAAGTTTTTTTTTAAAATTGACGCATTCCATCGCGGATGTCTCCGAAAAATACTAGGGGCTACAATACATAACATGATAAATTTTTAAAAAAAGCGAAAAAGAACAGAAAGTGAGAAGAGCAAATAAAAAGGAAACGACTGGCATAACAGGAGGACGAAGACCAAGGTGGCGTGGTTGGGACACGTAGTCAGAATGGGAGAAAAAAACATCAAAGCATAGAGGGAGCAAAGACAATGAAACAAACTCATGATGTTAGCATTCAATAACAAGAGCCATCATAGAGGAGCAAAGACAATGAAACAAACTCATGATGTTAGCATTCAATAACAAGAGCCATCATAGAGGGAGCAAAGACAATGAAACAAACTCATGATGTTAGCATTCAATAACAAGAGTCATCATAGAGGGAACAAAGACAATGAAACAAACTCATGATGTTAGCATTCAATAACAAGAGTCATCATAGAGGGAGCAAAGACAATGAAACAAACTCATGATCATGATCAAAACAATACAAATTCATAATCATATATACATACATTGATATTTCTGTCCTAGAGACTATAGATATATATGATAATGTAAAAACAGCAAGCAAAGTTTCCATTGCATTCTCGGAAATGATTTACCCCAATCTGTACTTTCAATGCATAGAATACAGAGAGACAGACAACCAAACACAGAGAGAAAAGAGACAGATTTGATTTAATCTTAATTTACCTACATCCACAACTAAGGTGGTAGGAATTTTAACTTTGCCAGGACTGCCCTGTAATCAGCCAAGGGATCTTTAAGGTGCACAGTG